>CAJQUW010015838.1:0-100947 GCA_907163375.1 Prostheceraeus crozeri | reverse complement strand
GATGAGAAAACGGAGGCCGGATTCGGATTCAGCGTGAAATTCTGCATCGGTATGGTGAATTTGACGCAATCGGACCCGAGAAATAAAACCTCCTTTCGCTGACGTCCCCTCGAGGAAAGCTCGCTTCGATTTTGGCTTCCAGTGGACGGATTTTGTCGTGCGATAGCTCGTTTGAAAGCTAAGAGTGAGACAATTTAACTGAAAGAATCGGCTTGTTCATATCTGTCTTCGTTTAGATGTGAGACGCCATTTAAGATTTTCGGATATTGGCGAAAAACGACAGAGTTAGAATTTGGGACGTTTTGGGCTGTAGCTTCAAAACGAAGCATCGGATTGGAAAACGGATTTCAGATTTGGAATCAGCGTGTGAAATTCTTAGCATGTATGGTGGAAGTTCTATGTCAATCGGAGAGTTTCAATGGCAATCGGCGAGGACAAAAAATTTTCTCAACATTTTTCAGACAAAAATACGACCCTGAGTTAGCCCTATTTGGGACACGTTTTGGTGCTTTTGATTAGCGCCCAAAACGAAGCATCGGATGGGAAAACGGAGGCCAGATTCGGATTCAGCGTGAAATTCTGCATCGGTATGGTGAATTTGAACGCAATCGGAGAGAAAAAATTTCGCTGACGTCCCCCCCCTCGGGAGAGCTCGCTTCGATTTTGGCTTCCAGTGGACGGATTTTGTCGTGCCATAGCTCGTTTGAAAGCTAAGAGTGAGACAAATTCAGTGAAACAAACGGCTTGTTCATATCTGTCTTCGTTTAGATGTGAGACGCCATTTAAGATTTTGGGACATTGGCGAAAAACGACAGAGTTAGAATTTGGGACGTTTTGGGCTGTAGCTTCAAAACGAAGCATCGGATTGGAAAACGGATTTCAGATTTGGAATCAGCGTGAAATTCTCTATCTGTATGGTGAGTTTCAAGTCAATCGGAGAGAAAAAATTTTCAACATATTTCGAAAAAACGACAGAGTTAAAATTTGGGACGTTTTGGTGTGTAGCGCCCAAACGAAGCATCGGATGGGAAAACGGAGGCCAGATTCGGATTCAGCGTGAAATTCTGCATCGGTATGGTGAATTTGAACGCCATCGGAGAGAAAAAATTTTCGCTGACGTCCCCCCCTCTGGACAGCTCGCTTCGATCTTGGCTTCTAGTGGACGGATTTTGTCGTGCCATAGCTCGTTTGAAAGCTAAGAGTGAGACAAATTCACTGAAAGAATCGGCTTGTTCCTTTCTGTCTTCGTTTAGATGTGAGACGCCATTTAAGATTTTGGGACATTGGCGAAAAACGACAGAGTTAGAATTTGGGACGTTTTGGGCTGTAGCTTCAAAACGAAGCATCGGATTGGAAAACGGATTTCAGATTTGGAATCAGCGTGAAATTCTCTATCTGTATGGTGCGTTTCAAGGCAATCGGCGAGAAAAAATTTTCAACATTTTTCGAAAAAACGACAGAGTTAGAAAATGGGACGTTTTGGTGTGTAGCGCCCAAACGAAGCATCGGATGGGAAAACGGAGGCCAGATTTGGATTCAGCGTGAAATTCTGCATCGGTATGGTGAATTTGAACGCCATCGGAGAGAAAAAATTTTCGCTGACGTCCCCCCCCCTCTGGACAGCTCGCTTCGATTTTGGCTTCTCGTGGACGGATTTTGTCGTGCGATAGCTCGTTTGAAAGCTAAGAGTGAGACAAATTCAGTGAAAGAATCGGCTTGTTCCTATCTGTCTTCGTTTAGATGTGAGACGCCATTTAAGATTTTGGGACATTGGCGAAAAACGACAGAGTTAGAATTTGGGACGTTTTGGGCTGTAGCTTCAAAACGAAGCATCGGATTGGAAAACGGATTTCAGATTTGGAATCAGCTTGATTGTTATTGTTCCATTTTTTTTTTTTTTTTGGTGATTGGGATACATCATCACAAATGAGAATCACAGGCAATTCTCTTTTATAAATAGCGAGCCTTCCACAGTGAGAATCATTCCATCGTTGAATCATACGAGTGACGGACGCACATTTTCTCTCTCTCTAGTTCCCTGTTCTATTATCCATCTAGAATGGTAAGTCGCTACTTCCCTCCCTCTCCTCCCTTGAACGTAAACTTAATACAATCTTTTTTCATTTTCAGGCATCTACTCCATCTGCTGCACTAGTAGGACAAAATGGCGATCAAACGTTACAAGGTCCGCTACAATCAGATCATCTACAACTGAGGCCAGTGGAAGAAACAACCAAGGTACATAATCCTACACCGCTACAGCGTAAATTTAAACAAGTCTTGCGTCATGACGATCATAGCGTAGTACTCCAAACGGGAATGCTCCCTTCCACGGATGTCAAGATAATGTGCAATCAGTATGGGGACTACATACTGATCCCCGTGAGTCCATACATTCGCCACCAACTTGATATTATTGAGGAGTACGTGACATTAAATATGGACATTCCTACTCCTCTTGCTCAAGAGTGGAGGGCGAGAGATGACAAGGATACTCCCTATAGAAAGATTTGGGATGGTAATCACATTTGCCTACCGCTATCACATTGGTGTACTTACTATAAGAAGGAGGGAGATCAATCAATACCCATCAGATGTGATGAGCTCGGAGAAGGTACTTGGGATATCCTTTTCAAAGTGAATGGGCTATATTATGGTCGGCACAAGGATAATACAATAGCCTCTCTCTCCATGCATATGGAATCCATCCTATATATTCCAAAACCACCCAACGTGGACGACATAATTGATCAAATCCTTAACAGCAGTGGTACGAAGCGCAAGTCGGAGAAGAATGCTGCATCAAAACGCAAATCAAAGAAGGAGAATTACTAGTCCTTTCCTAACTCTACCCTATGACAATTCGCTTATGTGCTTTGAGTGTCGTAGACGTGGTCTTATTAGATACATTTTACTTCTTCGTTGCCATCATATCATTTGTGTATTTTGTCGTGAAAAGCATCGATATAATTCTTCATTTTGTAATATGTTATAGAACGTTTCCTTAGATATGTAATTTCCGTTTTAGACTTCTATCATCATTTTTATGGATTGTTAGGGTGAACCTGTACAGGAGCTCAGTGCTATTGCTATGAACAATTGGACATATCAGATAGTTAGTGTCTATCATCAACATGCCAACTGCGATCCCAATGTTGATCAATGGGCGAGAAAACACATTCATGGACTTAATCTGAAATATTTGCAAGACTATGGCTTTTCTTGTGAGAGTGCTCTTCTTATTGACTTTAAACGATGGTTAGCTGCTTTCAATGTTATACGCATCTTTTGTAATAATCCTGGTAAGGAGAGGAAAGTATTTCCCAATCTAATCATTGATGATATTTTGCTCCCGCCTTGGGATAGTAGAGTGAATCAACATTATCATGAAGTCACGAAACGTTTTAAGGATTTGTGTGTTCCTATTTTGTCTATTCGTTGTAGTAGCTACGTTCATAACCAATGCTTCTTTCCTCCTTACCTCAACACTGCCAAAGTCCTGTATGGTTATCATTGCTCGCTGTATGATAGTTACCAGCTGTATCTATTTTATCTCTTTCAAACCATTGATTTATAATGCATGCTTGTTACCGTTATTCAATAAATGTTACTATGAGAAGAGTTGTTGTTTTCATGCAATGGATGGGTTAGATAAAGGGCGATCATGTCTTTCTCAAACGACTGCGGAACATTACATTTTCATAGGCAAAGTTTAAAAGGAGCTGTTCAAGATTATGTGATAAATTTTCATAAAGATGAGACCGACATCGAAGCAGTGGTCGATGATGCTAGCACTCTATTTCTAGAGTTAATGAATACATTCTCTGATAGCATTATCATGGCGCGATTAGTTGCGAAAATTAAGTTTAGTTATTTTGGAAAGGAAGAGGTGGAAAGTCGCTCTTTCCATTTTGCTTCTTATTCAATGGAAGTGGTAGATCACCCCGAAGAATTTTTTAAAAGACATATGATAAAAATTGCTGAACGTCTTAACGCATTTAACCATCATGGTAGCAGTCTAGTGATTGAAGCGATTTCAGATATTCACATTCAAATTTCCATAAAGAAAAATTGAAAATGCAGTGGTACTTGATTGTAGCACAACTGGTTTTCGAGCTATGTCTGCTCACTCTCGAAGTATATTCCTTCTGTACATGCGTCTATTATTTAGAAAAGGCTAGCAAATTCATATCTTCAAAAAGACTTGCTATAGACATCAGTAACGGTGAAACTATGTGTTGCGATGTATGTAAGCGAAAGGATGGAAATGAAAAGCGCATCTTCAAGAGATGTAAGCATGCTTTTTGTCAACGCTGTTTCATACGTAATTGCATTCAACTTTGCCAATGTAACCACTGTGATATTGCTCATTTCGAGTGTCACTTATGCCGCAATAGTTAGTACCTATGCAAATGTGGTAAAGATAGGTTTTAGCAAAGACTAACACGGAAAATGGCGAAACGTAAAAGTCAAAAGACTTCAAAGTTTTCTTCAGCCATTCAAGCTCTCCGACGAATGAAAGCAAATCAGCGATACAATGCTATACAACATGCTAACGATAAATTCATTTGTGAAATTATTTCTCATGTGAGGAAGTTGAGGACGAAGAAATTAGCGCCAAAACAACGAAAGTTACTTAAGCGATATGCTACGAAATTGCGTTTCATCTCCAATCCTTAAGTCACCCTTCAAAGAAAGAGGAAAACTCTAACACAAAAGGGCGGTTTCCTTTCAGCAATACTTCCAATGATAGCTCCTGCCGTGGGCAACCTATTGGGCAATATCTTTGGCTCTAAGCGTTAATTATGCAAATGTTGAGTCTCAAAGTAATAAAATGGATTTCAGACTTCAATGTGATAAAGTTCTGACTGTATCAGGTCCATCTCATGCAGGTAAAACTGTTTTCACGCTGAATTTATTGGATAAAAGAAGGGAGTTGTTTAAGGAACCTATCAATCGAGTGATTTGGTGTTATGGTATTTATCAACCGTCGCTGTTTCAGGAATTGCAAAGTCGCAACTTTATTCGACATGAAGGAATTATTCCAGTGGATAAACTTCAGTCTAATGATGTTGTTGTATTGGATGATTTATTAAAAGAAAGTAAGAATTCCAAAGATGTTACAGATATGTTCACTCGCGCAGCACATCATAAAAGGTTGCTTTATCATCTATATCACACAAAATTTGTTTCCTGATGGAAAAGAAGCTCGTACACGAAACCTGAATACACACTATTATGCTATTTTCAAGAATCCGCGAGATAAAAGTCAATTTGAAATTTTAGCGCGACAAGTTGCACCCAGAGGATCAAAAGCCTTAATTGAAATTTTTCAAGCAGCTACTGAAAAACCATACGGTTACTTATTCATTGACTTTACGCAAGAGTGTCCGGAAGAATTTAGATTTCGAAGTGATATTTTGAAAACTCCCAGGATTATCTACAAACTATGAGTTCTTATTCTCGCATGATTGTTATTCCTCAGGATGAATATGTACAATTGACTGCCATGCAGCAAGTAAAGCAACCTCTTGCAAATCAAATGTATAGGAAAGAAATAGATTATCAGCAAAATGTTCACATCAAAGATCCATATCGTGCTGTATTATTACAATCGGAAACTGTTGAGCAATTAAAAAACTTGAAGAATAAGATGCGTGACTCTGTATCGACTGCTACACCTTTAGCATCTCGCGCACATGCCATATCTCTTTTCAATAGTATTGAACCCCATCTCAATGTAAATGATAGAGGAGAAATCATTACAGATGAAAATAAAGTGATTGATGCTTCACGTTATGAAGACTTGATTCAGTATGCGACACGTAGAAAGCGCCGTCATGGCTATGTTCCACCTGGTTGGTCATACTTTCTTAAACTATTGAAAAAGCATAATGTACCAAAATTTGCTTTGAATAATGAGACATTGAAAGAACTTGATTCAACAGTGGCTACTGCTCCAATGCTTCAGACGATGAAAATGCCAACAAATTGGTTTAAGTCGTCACCTGCTACATCCCCTCCCACACTCACTAAGCAAACAAGAGGAAGAACTCGACGTAGATCTACATCACCACTAAAACTAGTAAAAGGAAAATGTAAAACAGCTCCTCCCAGGAAATACATGTTCTCAGACTATTAATATGAAGCAGATGTGTTGCTTGCCATGTAATGAGCCGCCAGAGGTGAATGTCGTTGTCACTTGCACTTGCTGCGCCAGCTCTCATAATGAAACCCCTAAGCAATGTGAACACGATCGCAAAACCGCTAAAGCTAAATGCTGTAGTTGTTGTAAATGTAGAAAGGCAAGAAAACAAAAGATGAGAAGGAGGAAAAAGAGTCAGTCGTCATCGACTGAACGTTTGAAGTCAATCTATTATGATGTAAAACATCCGGCAGTATTTGCATCTATCAAGAAATTATCAAAAGCGAGTGGTCTTCCACAATCACAAGTGAAACGATGGTTAAAGGGTCAGGCTACCTATACACTCCACAAACAAGCGAAAAAGAAGTACCGCACCCGCCATTATATTGTTGATGACATCGATGAACAGTGGCAAGCAGATTTGTGTGATGTTGCCTCCATTTCAAAACATAACTCGGGCAATAATTTTATTTTAACCGTCATTGATATTTTCTCGCGTTATGCGTGGGCTCAACCTTTAAAAACTAAAGAAGGGAAGGAGTAGCAAAAGCATTCCAAACAATTTTTCGAGAAGGTCGCATTCCAAAAAGAATTCAGAGTGATCAAGGAAAAGAGTTTGAAAATCAGCATGTGCGAAGATTATTTGAGAGGCATGACATTGAGTTGTTTAGTGTAAAGAGTGCTTATAAAGCTGCACTCGTTGAACGTTTTAATCGCACATTAAAAAATCGCTTGTGGCGACATTTTACTGCCAACTTGACACAAAATTGGACAAAGGTTCTACAAGATACACTCCATGCCTACAATCACTCTATCCATCGTTCTATTGGACTCAGACCAGTAGATGTAAATGCTGACAATGCAGATAAAGTGCGCGAATCATTCCAACGTAAACGCACTCATGTGAAAAGTGATGTGAAAATTGGCGATAAAGTTCGTATCTCAAAAGTGAAAAGTGTTTTTGCTAAAGGGTACCTTCCGAATTGGACAGAGGAGGTATTTACAGTATCAAGGATTAATCAAAAAGACTCTCCGACCACCTACAAGTTGAAAGATTACGATAATGAAGAAATTGAGGGTAGCTTTTACCGCGATGAGATTGAGGTAGTCACTGAAAGTGAAACATATTTGGTAGAGAAAATCATTCGATGTAAAAAACGGCAAGGTGAAGAATGGTGTCTTGTTAAATGGACTGGTTATCCTTCAAGTATGAACTCTTGGATGCGTCGTGCCGACATCTTTCATCTAAGTGATCGACAGTGATTCATGCAAAGTTGTAACTAACAATGTTTAGGGTTTGAGCTATGAATCCAACTGCCTCATTTTATTCACGACCCTGCTATGTAAGTGGCGGAGGACAAATTTACATCGTCGCTCGCCGCCAACGTGGAGGTAGCATACTTGGTGCACTGAAATCTGTTGTAGCACCTCTCATATCCAATGTCGGTAGATCTTTAAAACGAAATGTTTTAAGTAATGCCGTTGGCTTTGCTGGTGATGTTGCTAGTGATCTTTCCAGAGGTAAAAGTTTTAAGAGCAGTTTGTTGAATCGTGGGAAGGAACGCGGTTTAAAAACATTGAAGCAGACCTTTGCTGGTGTTACTCAAGGAAAGAAATCACCTTAACGAATGAATAAAGGAAGGAGGAAACATCGCGCAGCTGGTAAGGTGCGATCTTCAGTCAAAAGGCATTCACGCAAACGTCGTAGAGGCTCTAATCATTCAACAGGCGCTAAACGACGACGCTGCTATAACTTCTAATCATGGAGTGTAAAACTTCCGGTTTTTGTTTGTTCGATCAACAAGCCATACAGACAGATATTCTTAGTTCAAGTATTGTAGATTATCATCCTCGAACAGCTGAGAATGCTGGCCCCATTGAATTCGTTATTCCTGGTGGTAGTGATGACTACATAGATTTGAGTTATGCGATGCTTGATTTGAGGTTTAGAATTCAGCAAGCAGATGGAACTGCTATTGACGATGCACATAAAGTTGGACTGAACAATTTACTATTGACTACATTACTTCGCGATGTTTCTCTAACGATTGGAGAGCAGCAAGTGGAAGGTGGTCAAAGCGATTATCCCTATAAATCATATTTCAATCATGTATCACAGTTTCATCCAGCAGCACAAAAAAGTCATATGGAAGCCATGGGATGGTACAGAGATGAAGCAGGAAAATTTGATGTTGAAACAAACAGTGGCTTTGTAAAGCGATCTGCTATGATTAAAGATAGTAGAGTATGTCAGCTATATGGTCCGCTGAATTTAGACTTCTTTAGACAGTCAAAGTTTTTACTGTGTAATACCAGCATGCGAATCAAGCTGACATTGAATAAGCCTGAATTTGCGCTGAATGCATTTGCTAAAGTTGACAATTTTAGAATTCATGTGGAAGATATTGCACTTTACATTCGTCGAGTAGTACCGAATCCAAGTGTCATTAGAGGGCATGCTGAAGGCCTTTAATAACCGCCAAATGCCATTTACCCGTTTCAGCATACAAAGCTTCTCACCTTTACAATTCCGAAAGATCAAAAGAGTTTCATGAAAGATGGCCCTCTTTCCATCGGAAGCACCGAAGCTCCTCATGGTGGCAATGGTTGAAAAATCATGCATTTAATGGTAATATAAAGAAGAATCCTTTCAATTTTAAACACAATCAGTTAAGTGAAATTGCTTTAAACGTGTACAAATGGTGTGAGTCATCCTGTGTCCACCCTACAAACCAAGATTTTGGGGGGGGCGGGGTTGGGTGTGTTGATGGGGGGGGGGGGGTGTGGTGGGGGGGGGTGGTTGGGGGGGGAGGGGGGGGTGGTTGGGGGGGGGGTTGGGGCCCCTGGCGGAAGATCAATTTATGCGACATTAGGTTGATTTTATGGATGAGTCGGTTTGGCGTTTTTTATCTAACGAATACGAGAGGAGCACCAACCGGCACTGACTAGGAAAGAGTTTAAGAGTGGTTATGCTCATTAGGCATTTGTGATAGTTGACTGGCTGACTAAGCTAGCATATTATAGTGCAACCCTATAATCGTCAAGCGAACGTGCCTCATAATATTCGTTTGGATTTGACGTTCAAAAGAACACTACCTGAGACGATCAATGTATTAATTCATGCAGTCTTCGATTCAAATATTGAAATTACAAATTATCGTGACGTGATTCTTCAGTATAATCGTTAATGAGTTGGTTGACTGCTGACGATATTAAGACTAAAGTGCAGCGTAATGCAGACGAAGCGACGTTGAAAGCTTTCGATAATGTCTATTCACTCGATACCTTACCACCTGCAGTAAATCACTATCCCATCTTTATTGTGCTAAACACTCATTCGCAAATTTAGGGCGGTGAGCCATTTGGGAACTGCGATCTTTATTGAGAAGACCGACGTGGTGAACTATTTGACTCTCGGTTGCTCAACCATCCAAATATACCAACACAGCAGTGGTTGAGAAAACATACGCGTCTATATATCAGCGAAATGAAACGCATACTACAACTGAAGGGGTTGGGGATCCACTTGCTGGGGGGGTTCAACTGGTGTGCGCGGCTTTTGTAGCTGTACTTCATCTTAAAACGTGACTTACATGTATTGGGGGGGGTCGATTTGCAATCTATCTATTCAAAAATTTCATGTAGATTCCCATCCTCTACATGAAAAAGATGATTTGTAAGTTTCTATCATGATTTGAAAATAACAAACATCATGTTGGAAAAGTTGTTTTAATTACATTTACAATCCGCTGGGTAAGTACATACTCAATGTGATAAGTCTAGGATCACATTTGCTTGGTAAAAACATGAATTTTAGTCCAGTAATGATCACTTTATGCTATTATGAAAATTGGCCACAGGCACAGTACACCAAAACAACTAATGAGAGCTGCCCAGAAAAAGTTTTCGGGTTCATAAGCACAAATTGTAACTGCTGGTACGAATCTTCAAAAATGATACACTTTCACTCAATTGCAGTAGCAGATCGACCATAGTAGTCCACAGTCCAGATTCTCTACATCACAACTACCTCTCCCTCTTCCAGATCCCCAGCAGTAGTATCCTATTGGAGCGTCTAACGCAGTGACTGCGCCGATGATGAGACAGTCGCGCCGCAAATGGCTTATCTTCCCTAATTGGTGAAGAGTTTGGAAGGATCCTACTGAATTGTTACAGCTTCCACCACTAACATTTGAGAGACGGGCCCGTAATACTTGCTTGGTGTTTATCTGTGCGAGTGACATGTTGTGAGACGTCGTTTGGCGTAGGTAGAGATCTGAAGCGACTGAAAGTACGATCCGGTCGTAGCGGATGGCCTTCAGATGAAAGATGAGATAAATTGAGCGATTACCTTCCCTTAACTTTTCGCCAACTACCTTGATGAATGCTGATTAGGATGAAGTCTGGAATGATAGAGTTGAAGTCGCCGTATTGTGACGCGCAGCCAGATGCGATTTCCAATACGTGAATGTCTTTTCATATAGAAGTATTTCAAGTCCTTCATGATATGATGTAGAGATTGAAAATGACGATAAGATAAAGCAAACTCTCTTCTCACATTTCCAGTTGAATCTTTGAAATAGACGTTTCGATCATGATCCGTTTCAATACGTTGTAGGGAATCTAATTTCCAACTCATGATGTGTGGTAGTCATGTCTGATTAAGATTTGCATAGTAGGGCGATGAACTCACGACGAATAAATGTCATGATGGAGCGATGTATATATCTTCTATACTTCTCCCAATTGTATTTGCGAAATGAGAAACAGTTTGCGGAATGAGAATGGCAGATTTGAATTTCATTTCTGTAATGTTGAAGCCAAACTTGATCACCCAAGGAGATGAATCTTAATGTTTCAAAATATTCCAAATCCCTCATGATATCATTGAGGTTGACAAATTGTCGCCATGTTAATGTAATTCCTCTTGATGTATGACCATGAGAATTTTTGAAATGTACGTTTCCATCACGATCAACTCTGATATATTGTAGAGAGTCCAAAATCCAAGTCTTCATGATGTTATGCAAAGTTGCAGATGAGCAATATAAAAATGTCGTTTTATCATATTTTGCTTAGCAATGCGGCTACAAAGAGATTTACTAGTAATCGAGCCGCACTCTTTTCTACTACTTTCTACTTACTACTTCTACTCTCTAACTTTACTACTCTCTTTCTACTACTTCTACTTTCTACTCTACTACTCTTACTACTTACTCTTACTACTTCTTCTACACTGACTTTTCTACCTACTTTACTCTTAAACTCTACTTATACTCTTACTCACTCTCTTACTCTACTACTAACCTTTTCTTAACTACCCTCTACTCTACTTTCTATTACTACTCTTTCTACTCTACTAACTACTCATATCTACTACTACATCCTACTTAACTACTTACCTACACTCTGTATGCTACTTTGCTACTTTTATACTACTACTTCTACTCTTACTTCTCATACTACTTCTACTTACTTCTTACTTACTACTCTCTACTCTACTAACTACTCTTTCTCTACTACACTCACAATATCTTCCTAAAAAAAAACTCACTTACTCGCTACCTACTCTTACTACTTTCTTATCTCTCTAACTACTACTAAACTCTTTACTTGTAACTTCTCTCTCTCTACTACTACTTCTTTACTTACTACTTCTACTACTCTTCTCTCTACTCTCCTACTTACTCTTCTTTCTACTGTTTTACTTCTCGTACTACTTATACTTCACTGCTACACTTACTCACTACTACTACTAAACTACTCAACTACTACTTCTTCATGTACTACTCGTATACTACTCTCGCACTTCATACTACTTTACTACTCAATTCGCTAACTGATACTACTCTCAATGTTATCTACTAATCTACTTCTTTACCTACTACTCTCTACTAACGTTTTACTTAACTTCTCAACTCGCTACTACTTTACTCTCTCTTACTACTTACTCCTACTCTTTTAACTTCTCACTACTCTTTACTTGCCTACGTCTACCTTTCTTCTTTACTACTACTTTACTACTCGTAGCTAACTTAGTTTACTCACTCTCTTACTCTGCACTTGCTACTCTCTACTACTTACATCAGTCGCTAACTCTTCACTCTACTTCTCCTACTTAACTACACTACTTCTACTCTTTTAACTCTCTACTTACTTGTACTTTCCTCGTTATTACAATTCTTACCTCCTGAACATACTTCTTTACTTCGCTTCTACTACTTTACTACTACTTCACCTACTTACTTACTTACTTTACTTCTACTTAACTCCTGTTCCTCACTGTACTTCTACTCTACTTTCTAATTTCTCTACATACTTACTACTTCTACTAGCTACTTTCTAACTCTATAACATACTTATCTACCTACTTTACTACTTCTTACTTTACTCTTTACTCACGACTCTTTTCTCTTCTACTACTCTATCTACTTCTACTTACTCCTACTACTCTCTCTATACTACTTACAGTTACTACTCTTACTCTTTGACTACTACTCAATAGTCTCCTAACTCTTCTTGATATCGCGACTTTTACTTCTCTCTACATCTCTTTCCTTACTTTACGTCTTCTCTCACTTCTCTACTTTTACTTCTACTCTTCTACTACTTCCTCCCTATACTCTACTTATACTACCTGTTACTCTCATATTATTGCTTCTCTCTACTAACTTTCTACTCTACTACTACTACAACTCTCTACTACTTACTACTCTCTACTTACTCTCTAACTCTACTCTTCTACTTCTACTGTTCGCTACTTACATTACTTCTCTACCTTCTACTACTCTGCTACTCTTACTTTTTACTACTCTTGTACACTACTTACTACTGACTCTTTCTTTTACTTTCTTGCCTACTACTTACTACTCTATCGACGTATTCTGCATCTACGTCTTCCTAAACTACTTCTGCTTACTACTATTACGACCTTTCTACTCTCTTACTCTTACTACTACCACTTTCTACTTTCTACTCTCTACTCTCACGTTTTTACTACTTTACAATGTTATTCCTACGTACCTTTTAACTTTAACTTCTATTACTTTCTTTCTACTCAAACTACTTCTTCTACTCTAAACTTCTTCTTTTTTCGCTACTTATCGTTAACTTCTACTGCTTTTCCTAACTCTTCTACTTTAACTCCTGCTAACTACCTACGCCTTACTACTTACTCCTTCTACTAACTTTAACTGCTTGCCTACTACTTGTCTACTTATACCTACTTACGTTCCTAACCTCACTTTCTACTCTTTACTACTCTCTTTTAACTACACTCTCTACTCTTAACTTAACTCTTAACTTTACTTTTAACTCTTTATACTTACTTTCTAACTTACTCTTCTCTAACTTCTTCTTTTACGCTTTTACACTTCTACTTACGTCTCTAACTCCCTTACTGCTAACTACTATACTTTACTACTCTCTTCTTACTCGTTTTTACTACTTTCTACTCTATACTTCTTACTCTGATACTACTTAACTTTACTACTTACTCTTACTTACTCTACTTCTTCTACTACACTCAACTTTACTTACTACTTACTACTCTACTTCTACTACTTCTCTTACTTACTCTATCTACTTACTTCTACTACTTCTTACTCCTTTCTACTCTACTTATTACTTCTTCTACTTACTCTACTTCTCTACTACTCTTTCTACTCTTACTACTACTTACTCTACTTCTACTTCTACTTCTACTACTTACTTACTTTTCTACTTTACTACTACTCTCTACTCTTTCTACTCTTCCCATTGATCATGCACAACAGCTAAATGGAAATTGGGAAGTGGGTGTCACTCAACTTGTTTATAGCAACTGTGTCTATACTTTTGATCATGAGGTGATGACTATTAATATGAGGCGTACAGCTGCTTACCAATGTGAAAAGGGTGCCGAGTATACATTCCACAGTGGCCAAAGAAAGATCTCTTATCATGTAAAAAGTTTATATATGATTTCTTGAATAAAGCGTGTAAACATATTGTCCAATTTACTCCGCACAATGATGATTATAATTATGTACATCATGTAGTTGAGAAAGATTGGATTGTTGGTTTAAGTCCAAGTTTAAGAAATGATTTAGGCTACCTCGCTAGCGCCTTAACAAGCTATGATAATTTTAACGTTAATTACCACATAAGTGGTCATAAACAGTTAATATATCGAGAGGAAGCTTATTATGTAGATCTTATTCCAAGAAATGAGAAGACGTTGGTGAAGAAGATTGTGATTAAGCCAAGAAAGACAAACATGACTCCTGAAACATTATTGAAGAAATTTAATTATCTCCTTCGAGTTGATGGAAAACAAGTGGCAACATTGACTTATATCAAATCATCTAATCATATTGCAATAAGCAAATTAAATGATGATGATCTAGTATTAGTTTGTTCAAAAGATTTTCATCAGTTCTTACGACATCGTTCTGCAGCTGTTCATGGAAAATCTGATATGCAACATTTACCATGTGAAAGGTCAAATCAATTTGATACAGAATGGACCGTATCTTTATACAGAAAGTGTGTAGAGCCTTTAGGTGGTATCTTACATGAAACAAGAGTGTTGATGCCTCGCATTATTACTTCGGTTAAATTGGTTGTAGATTATTTAAATGAAGTGATTAATGAGCAACATATTTCATTTTCTGAAAAAGAAGGTACTTTGTCTCTCACTATAAGTGGAAAAGGTATTGAACTAATTATGGATAAAACTCTAATGGACATTTTGGGTTTTGATCAAAATATCTTTAAAAGTGGTACTGTAACCAAAGCTAGCGCAGACATGTCGCTATCGCGTCGTATTAACTATTTTCAGATATATTCCAATATTGGTGAAGATGTACGTGTGGGAGATGTTGAAGCTCCATTGCTAGCAATGATACCATACCAGCCAAAAAGCTGCAGTATTTTATCTGAGCATACTTTCAAGAAAGTGCATTATACAAAGCTGAAATCAAACTACATCCCACAAATTGATATTGCCATTTATGACGATGCTGGTGCGTTGATTCCTTTTCATAAAGATGCTGTGACAAGTATCACACTCCATTTCCGAATGAAGAGTTAATGCAAACGTATGCTAATATATTTTTCCAATGTGAATAATATGGAAAGTGAAAATAAGGACTCGTTTCTAATCTACTTGCCCAGTAATGCTTCTATGAATAAATTTCCCAAAAATAAACCATCAGACTATCGAGTAGAATTAAATCGCCCACTGCATTTAGAAGGTGAATGGGAGGTTGGCGTTTCTAGTATTTGCTATGATAGCAATATTCAGAATGTGAATGATTTGGAAGAAATGATATTGACTCCTCGCACCCATGATGGAATAACGATGAATAATGCATTTCAGTTCCCATACAATTTAACATCAGATGGAAAGTGGAACTATGAATGGATTCAGATAAAATCAGATTCTTATGAGCCATTTGGGAATGAGAAAATTATTAAGGCATTCAACAGTGGTAATACTTCCATCATGAAGAATAAAAATCAGAAAGCTTATGAGTTTACTATCTATCATTGGAGTGGGAGACAGTTCCTCCGCTTTCATTCTTTTACTAAAGGTCTTACGCTGAGGTTGGATAATGAATTCTATCCACATCTTGGTTTTGGTCATGGACTACATCTAACGTCAATTGCTACTGCAAATGTTAAAAAAGTTTATTCAAATCGAATCAACAAATTTCATTATAGATTTAAAATATTTGATGAAGATGTTGTAGAATGCGAAGAACGCATCATTTTGAAAAAGCGTGGTGTTCTACCTTTAACACTTATTGAGTTAGTAAAACGATGGAATGAGACTGTGGGTAAGAAGTATGGAGAGAAAATTATGGCGGACAAAAATAAGTTGGTTATTCAGAAATATAATGACAAACTTACAGTTTATTTCTCTCCAACCTTGCGTCATTTTGTAAGACATTATACACCTATTATTGGAAGCGGTGTGGTGTATGCTTCTCATGAATATCACACTAAAGCTGATTCAGTTAATGATGAATGGTGGGTGGACATCTATGGCGATCGCATCAAGAAAATTTACCAGTCTTATGAAGAATCTAAAGTTGCTATCAATATAATGCCGCGTCTATATCATACAGTTGAAAGCTTCATTCATGTAGTAAATCCTTATATACAACAGAAGTTGAAGCATGTGATGAAAAGTAAATATGATGTAAAGACACACCACATTTCGTTTTCAATTGAAAATCAACGCGTTGTTCTGAAACTGGGTGATGACATTCAATGTCAATTGAGTAAAAATTTGAAAAAACTCTTTGGTTTTTCAATGCTACAAACAGTGTTTGCTGCTGCGCATACGATTGGTATAGAAACACCAATGACACTTGATAAACATGAACAGCACCTTTACATTCAAAGTGATTTGATTCTACCTATTTCTGTTGGTGAGAAAAAAGAATACATTTTACGTGATTTCATTCATGATAAAGACGCTTCATATGGAATAGTCGAGAATAATGTTCGAGACAAACAAAAAAAAAGAAAAAAAACGAGAAAAAAGACAGAAAGAAATCTAAAAAAAAGAGGAAACGAAAAAAGATAAAAAAACGACACATAAAAAACAAATTAAAACAAAAAGCAATAGAAAAAGAAACAAAAAAAAAGAAAATAAAAAAAAAACAAAAAAAAAAAAAAAAAAAAAAAATAGAAAAAAAAAACACAAAAAAAAAAACAGACAAAAAAAAAAAAAAAAAAAAAAAAAACAAAAAAACAAAACAAAGATAAAAAACAAAAAAAAAAAACAACACCAAAAAACGACACCCCCACCCCCAGCCACCCCCCCGCACCCCCCCCACCCGCCGCCCGACCCCCCCCGCCCACCCGCCCCCGCCCCCCCCCACCCCGCCCCCCCCCCCGCCCCCCCCCCTCCCTGCGCGCCCCCACCCCCCCCCCCCCCCCCGCCCCCCCCCCCCCCCCCCCCCCCCCGCCCCCCACCCCACACCTCCCCCCACCCCCCCCCACTCTCCCCCCCCCCCCCGCCCCCCCCCACCCCCGCCCCCCTCCCCCCGCCAACCCTCCCCCGCCCCCCCCCCCCCCCCCTCCCCCCCCCACCCCCCCCCCCCGCTCCACCCGCCCCCCCCCCCCCCCCCCCCCCCCCCCCCCCCCCCCCCCCCCCCCCCCCCCCCCCCCCCCCCCCCCCCCCACCCCCCCCCCCCCCCCCCCCCCCCCCCCCCCCCCCCCCCCCCCCCCCCCACCCCCCCCCCCCCCCCCCCCCCCCCCCCCCCCCCCCCCCCCCCCCCCCCCCCCCCCCCCCCCCCCCCCCCCCCCCCCCCCCCCCCCCCCCCCCCCCCCCCCCCCCACCCCCCCCCCCCCCCCCCCCCCCCCCCCCCCCCCCCCCCCCCCACCCCCCCCCCCCCCCCCCCCCCCCCCCCCCCCCCCCCCCCCCCCCCCCCCCCCACCCCCCCCCCCCCCCCCCCCCCCCCCCCCCCCCCCCCCCCCCCCCCCCCCCCCCCCCCCCCCCCCCCCCCCCCCCCCCCCCCCCCCCCCCCCCCCACCCCCCCCCCCCCCCCCCCCCCCCCCCCCCCCCCCCCCCCCCCCCCGCCCCCCCCCCCCCCCCCCCCCCCACCCCCCCCCCCCCCCCCCCCCCGCCTCCACACCCCCCCCCCCCCCAGACCCGCACCCATCTAGCCCCACCCCCACCTCCCACCCACTCCCCCCCCGTCCGCACCACCCGACTCCACCACCCCTCAACACCCCCCCCACCCCCCCCAAGCTCCCCCACACAACGGACCCCCCCCGCCCACCGCCCACCCACCCCCACCCCCCCACCCCAGCCCCCCCCCTCCACCCCCCGGCACCCCCCCCTACCCCCCGCCCCGGCCCCGACCCCACCCACCCGCCCCCCCCCCCCCCCCCCCTTCCACCCCCGCGCCCCCGAGCCCGCCACTTGCCCTCCCCCCCCCCCCGACCGACCCCCCCCCCCCCCGCCCCCCCCGCCCCTTCCCCTCCCTCCCCCCCCTCCCCTACCCCCCCCATCCCCCCCCCCCCCCCCCCCCCCCCCCCCCCCCCCCCCCCCCTCAGCGGTTTCCCCCCCCCCCCCCTCCCACCCCCCGCCCCCCCCCCCCCCCCCCCCCCCCCCGACGCCCCCCCCCCACCCCCACACCTCCCCGACGCCCCAAGGCCCCCCCATCACGTCCACTCCCCCCGCTCCCCCCCCCCTCCCGACACCCCCCCCCCCCCCCCCCCCCCCCCCCCCCCCCCCCCCCACCCCCCCCCCCCCCCCCCCCCGCCCCCCCCCCCCCCCCCCCCCCCCCCCCCTCCCCCGCCCGCCCCCCCCCCCCCCCTCCCCCCGCCCCCCTGCCCTCTGCCCGCCCCCCCGGCCGCCCCCCCCACCCCCCCCCCCCCCCCCCCCCCCCCCCCCCCCCCCCCCCCCCCCCCCCCCCCCCCCCCCCCCCCCCCCGACCCCCACCCTCCACCGCCCCCCCCCCCCCCCCCCCCCCACGGTCCCCCCCCGCCCACCCCCCCCCAGCGCCTCCCCCCCGCCTACCCCATTCCCCCCCCCCCCCCCCCCCACGCCCACACCCCCCCCCCTCCCCCCCCCCCTCCCCCCCCCCTCCCCCCCCGCCCCCCCCCCCCTCTCCCACGCCCCCCCCCCCCCCCCCCCCCACCCCCCTCCCCGCTACCCTTCACCACCCCCCCCCCCCCTCGGCCCCCCCACCCCCCCCCCCCCCCCCCCCGTCCCTGCCCCCCCCCCCCCCCCCCCCCCCCCGCCCCCCCCCCCCCCCGCCCACCCCCCCCCCCCCCCCCCCCCCGCACCGCCCCTCCCCCCCCCTCCCCCCTCTCCACACCGCCCCCCCCGCCCCCCCCCCCCCCCCCCCCCCCCCCCCCCCCGCCCCCCCCCCCCCGCCGCTCCCCCCCCCCCCCCCCCACCCCCCCCCCCCCCCTCCCCCCCCACCCCGCCCCACACGCCCCCCTCCCCCCCCCCCCCTCCCCCCACGCATAAACCACAAAACACACCACCCACTACCCCCCCCACACCCCCACACAAGCACACACCCCAACCCCCTGTTCACCACGCATCCACCAAGAACCCCTAAACACCATCCCACTCCCAAACGAGTAAACTGGCCCACAACGAGCAACAATCAACCCCATTTATTGAAATATGTGCATGAATGTGAAGCAATAGACTTTATACAACATCCACTGAAAATAAATACATGAGCACACTTCAATAAACATTGCTATATACAAAAAGTCTTTTTACTTCGTGAAGGGTGGAAATATACAGGGATAGGAAAATGTCTTTCAGTGGAAAAGTCATCACATGGGGAATGTACAGATGTGGACACATATTCACAAGGAAAAAACAATCTCATGCGATACATAAAACAACAATGTTTATCTACAGAAATCAACATCAAAATACTAAGTTAAAGATGATTATGCTAAGACGTCTCCTGAATGTGGTAGTGTGGGTTTAATTCTTTTGGGTGGTGGTATGCCTGTATCAGGATGTCCATGTGGAAGAGATATGTTGTGTTCTAACCAGCACCTCTTACCCTCCCATGCTGAAAGCGCCCGTTTCCTAAAAGTATGAGTTTTGATCTCATGCGACTTAGATTTTAAGATTGTCATATTGACAAACGTTATATTTTTATTTCTATAGGCTCCCTTGAAATTTTTATGTTTCATGTTAGAGACCAATGATCTTGATATGCCTTTAGCGCGCTTAATGCTATCATCACTATCCTTTAATTTCATAGAATACATTTTAGGGCGGAGGAGAATCATTTCAGCTATCTCCTTCCCTGCTGTCTCATCCTTAAAACAACCAAGTTTGGCCTTATTTTTGATGGAGTATAGTGGATGATCAGTAGGATAATTTGATGTATCAAAATATCTTTCTAAAGATTTTCCTACTTCATTAAAATTTAAATCTTTTGAGTGGTAATACCTAAGAAGAAACTATCTGTGTCACCACCCAACAAACAAACCTCTTTTACGAGAGGACACGGTTTTAGTATTTTATAGAAGAGTTGATACATTTCAAGCTTAGAGTAATCTAGTACAGCTTGACCAATATAGATGGGTTTGCACAACTCAACTTCAGATTTTATCATTTTAACACCTATAAGGTCCTCATCGATAATGTCTCTATCGATGAATAGAGGTGATGAGGTCAATTTGTGATACTTTTGATCATCATTAACTAGTTTGTAGTTTACGCGCTCTTTAACATCCTCCATCGTCTTACCAAATAGACTGTTGTTCTTATATTTATAAAAATCTTTTTCAAAATTATTTTGGGCTAGTGCACGTTTCTGGCTGTTGCTATCAATATATGGTTTGAGGAAGGCTTTCTGTCTAAATTTAATAATGCGGTGAACTCTTTTTAAAATCATACCCATTTCTAAATAAAATTTTAAGATGCTAAAGTGGACTAGATAGTTTTCCTTATCATATTGAGTGAGTAAAAGTTTGCGGCAAGGCTTATAGTCGGGTTGACCGCATGATTCTAAATCTTTATGAAATTGTTTCATAAAGTCGGAAAACATATCTTTGGTCACTTCACCTGATTCGGGTGCGAGTGGAAAATCTACGGTTTTATGTTTAATATTATTTGGATAGATTAGATCTATCTCAAAATAATATCCCCAATCACCTTCATCTTGGATTGCTAGTATGTTAGAAGGGTTGGAGAGATGCTGAATTTCACTATCATCTAACCGGCTAAACTCAGAGTGAGGGAGTGGTTTGGATAGTGAACTACCATATAAATTATTTTGATCATAATACTTAAGATGGGTATGATCATTACCCACTGTTTCAGATTTTAACCTATGTTTATTTACAAATGTGAGACCACCGCGAATTCCTCGCTCAAATAAATTATACATCTCTGGATCTTGTAAGAGATGAATGGTCTCACCAGTCATTTTAAAAGCAGACTTAAATGACATGGCTGGCAGACTGACAAAGTGGACGGGATCTAATTATCTTCTTCTAATGCCACTCGTCGAAACTCCTGAAATACATCAGCCAGCAAAAATACATCTAACTTAAGGTAGGCAATCATATATTCACCAAATGTATGGCAGTCAAATTTTATCCATGCATCTTGTGCATGATCATAATCTTCGGTCTTACATTCTGCGCCGGTCAAATCATTTTTAAATTTATCTATGGGCGGAAGAGAAGTCTCGCCGAGTTTACTAATTGCATCAAAATATGCATATGGAAAGACTCCTTTCCGTGTGATGACTTCATCGGTTAGATTTGGATATTGTTTCTTAAGATTTTGTGTTAGTGGAAGAGACTTTAGATTTTGTACGAGAGAGGCCAGTGATGCAGTCGTAAATTGGTAGGAATCTAAAAATTTTATATCAAAATAGACCGTCTTATTTTCTTTAGTTTTATCGACAGGCACTTTTGCTGTCATGGCCATAAACTTCTCTCTCGTTTGTGCTATTACATCAAGCTTCCACTCTTTCATTTGACCTAAACCTCCTTTTATTATCATATGGCTGTCGTAGCCCTTGAAATTATGGAAAATGACGGGTAATGTACGCCGTTTCATCCTAAGTGAAAAATTGCATTTTGAACATAGTGCGTTTCTAAATTTACCGGTGATGTGATCATGGTCGCGCACTTTCTTAATCTTATCATCATCAAATGTTTTACTACATTTGGGGCAAACGTTGCAACTATCAAATTTTGCTTGATCATCTGCTGTCATATGCAATGATCTGCGATAGAGTTCACCATCATACTTTTGTTGAAATTTTACAGCCTGTTCGAGGAATTGTAGGAATTGGTAAATACAATCCTCACCTTTCCAGACGTACATTTTATTTTGCCTACTCCTAAAGTGATCATGCCATACTTCATAGCAGGAAATGGCTGCTGGCTTGTGGATGATATCATCGATATAGCATTCGATGTCAGCATAGATGACACGAAGAGGACTTAGTTCATCGCCATTCTCTCTATATGAAAACTCCTTATCTTTGAGCATGCGTTCCATTTGCAGTTTACCTCGCTTACACCACTCATAATGAGTTTCAAATTTAGTTTTCCTCCTAAAGTGGCGAATACATCTGTCGCAGTAATATAACTCTCTACTAGAGTTTTCTAAGTGGTGGTATAAGCGAGAGATTTTGGGAATACCGCAGTAGTGCCATTCCTCACTGTCATCCTGTTTTACTAATAACAGGTTTACTGTACGTTCATAACAACTCGAACGCGAGTTGTAGCGCACACCCTTCAATCCTTTTTCCCAAACATGGAGAACTATTTTAATGTTGTTCAATTTTTCAAATTTTTCTATATCTTTAATTTTCATATCGTCACTATTACAGTCATCAAAGTTTAATTCATTCTCCCACTGCCTATAGCTATATGTGCGATTTCGATTCGCATTGATGTCATTATAGTGGAGAATGGAGAGGACAGCATATTTAAAACATTGCGATTCGCAATCGACATTGATGACTGCTGTTTTGTTTTTTAAATTTTTTGGAAGTTTAAAGGAGCCTCGACCACTATGATTTCCTAATAAACTGATTTTAAATAAGGCGGACTCAATGCCGTCAAAAATGAGACCGCTATCGCGCTCGTTAAATTTATCAATATTTAATTTTAATCCTTGGATGTGAAAATTTATCCAAGACTCATAGTCTACAACCTCGGTTGCAGGAGAGGAGGGTATGTGAAACTCCAACCTCTCTATTATTTGTCCAGTATGGTGGTCGATTTTTACATATTTTATTTTAAGATAGATGAGCGCCTTCATTCTAAAATTGTCTAAATTGTTGAAGAGCGCTTCTATCAATGATGAATTTTGATGAAACCATTCCTCAAAGTTAGCAATGGTTTCTGAGGAGTCCATCTGGTAGTTCCTCACTAAATTATTTATGGACACTTCAGTGAGTTGGATAGAGGAGGTGCTGTTAGTATAACTATCGTCACTGTGTGTATGTCGAAGTCTATGTGAAGATAGTTCAAAATGTGACTCAAAAGACTGAATGCATAAGTCGCAAGAAAAGGAGACATCGTTAACAGAATCATCCCTACCTTCGGAGATTGATGCTGACTTAGGTCGACAAACACCTCGCTTGATGTGTCGGGTGAGATCCCATTTCCTCGTGAAGATGTGCCCACAGTCAGCACATTCCCACTCGTTGCCATGTCGCGACAGTTCTGAGGTGGAACTCACATCGCCTGAAAGAGAAATCATTCTATCATCTCTGTTCAAGCCTCAGTGTATTGTTACAACCTACCTTGACTCAATAACTCTAAACTTTCCTCGAGAAGGGAGGGCGTTGGTGATGAAGTTGATGCCTGAAATTGAGGAAGATGCTATTAGCCACACGTTTGAGGGAGATGAGAGAGGAAATCTTCAACTTACCATTTCAACGAAATCAAGTTTAAGGTTGATACTTCAACAAGATAGAGACTTCACTCAAATTTGGAATTCACTTGTACGCCTCAAATATAGAATTCGCTAGAGAATACTTCACTTATACGTCTCAAAGACAGAGTGAAATGATACGAATGTCACTTTGCATATATACTTTCATATTCATCATTCATTGGCTGTTCATTCTGATTGGTTGCTTGTTGATACTTAAGAATTAGAAAACATTTCAAAGTCATTATTCACAGTCAACATGACAAGCCCTCCGACAACACCAAATACAAAATTCTCTTCTCCATGCTCAACACCAAAGGCGCTCGTTGCACCAAACGCTGCAACGAAGGGGAAAGGTAGAGAAGGTGTACCGACTGGACAATATCAGAAAGTTATCATTACCAGCGGATGAGGAAGAGGAGAGTGTATGTGAGAAGGAGTGTCCCGACTTAACAGACGTGAGGTGGAAGTATCTCCAGTACGATACTGACGATGTGATGGAGATCACCAGCACGAAATTCCTCCACCAATTATGGGAGTGGTACACCCCTAACTCCCAGCCACGAACAATGGCAGAGTGGGAGTATATTGACAAAGTGAGGCTTTCAGTGGAAGAACGATTAAAGCAACTGAACTGTTTTTGTTATCTATGTGAAGTCAGACTCTGGGACGATATTGACGATGAAGACCTTTTGAAATACATGCCATAATAAATTTTTATTTCGTATTATCTTTGCTTTCATACTGACTTACTTGAATGGGTTTTCAGTGGATGATTTAATCATGTATACTTTATTCATTTGGAAATAGTAGCACGCTTAGTCTAACTTGTAAATCTTATAACATTTCATATGGGCGATGATGGTAGATGAAATAGTGTTAAATAAAATTAAGATAGCTTACATGATACAGGGATAGCAATCGACTGCGATCCATGTGTAAAGAGCTTGTTAGACTACGGAAGAGAGAAGTGTGTTATGTTGCGTGTGGCGCGTGAGTGTCCTCCCATTTCATTCCATTCATCAATTCATCTCATTGATAGAGACAGGTAGAACTCATGGTTCTCATAACGTATGCAATGGAAAGTTTTAGGCAACCTTCGACCGTTGGCTAAATGTCGCCCTGGCGCGAATGCATACTACGTTGAGACAGAGGCAATCACTTGCAAACATGACGCAGAGAGGTTTAACAAGATTGACCATTGCCGAATGTCCCTTGCGGTATACATAGCTACGGGTTTCACCGCCGCCCTTTACAGGAACGCCCGTCGAAAGGAAGTATTACACCGAACTTCATTTGCAACGTTCAAGTTGACTGATAGCAGATTCAACTTAATGATAGTATTCGCCAGTCCGAAGACTGCCCAGGGCAAACCGCGTGGAGGTTCTATCATGTTTTGCCCCATGGTGGCCCTTAAGAGAGCCGTTGGTTCGTTCTCGTCGTATCTGAAAATAGAAGGAAAAATAGATGAAAATATATTCAAGTGATAGAGATGATATTAACTTACCATAAGAGAAATTTAGCCGGTTCGCGACCCCTTCGATGGTGATGGTTGAGGTAAGTATTTGGCCGGCAGTTTCCGCTTCCGGTGGCGCAGCTCCTTTATTTTGCCATCATGCTTGATGGAGACATGGAGACAGCGCATCTCCGCCATTGCTCCCTCGTAGCACTCGAATGTGGCATCCAAGTCCTCACTCTCAAGGATGACGCTGTCGAAGATTCTGCTCTTGATGATGGGAATGTGGAGCGTTGTTCGTCTCTCTTCTTTCTTCTGACTCTCAGTCAGGCTAGCCTTTAGTTGCTCGATTTTTAAATTTGACACCTGTTCCTGAGCTTTTAGTGATTTTATGTACGTCGCCTGCTCTTCAACTCGTTTTTCGCTGGCAAGCGCCCTTTGTCGGAAAGGTTCTAAGTTAATTACTTGGGTCTTGAGGGCCCGAATCTCGGCTACCTGACCCTTCAGGTGGAAATTGTCATCCCTAAGGGCCGAACATTCGTTTTTGTAACGAGTGAGCTCATCTTTTAATTTCGTGAGTGCATATTCCTGGCTCACTTTTGCGATCTGCTCATCCTTATTCCAGCTGTTCATCTGCTGCTTAATCCCCTTCTTTACTGGGGAAGGTGCGATCACTTTCTTTTTCGGGGAAGACTGATTTGTCGGTTTTCCTATCTCTTCCGTGTTTTTAGTGATGACGACCTCCTCAGAATCGGAGTCATCTGAGCAGTCCAAATCGCTTAGTGGGGCCTTTTCTTCTGCTGTCGATGAGGTAGTGACCGAAGCAACAGGTTCCAAAATTGTTGCAATAGCCTCTTGTAGTGCTGCGTCTAGATCGACTGTTTCTTCGTTGAAGAAGGGCGCGATCACTTTGCCGATGTCTGATGTTATATAATTGTTAGCCTTTTTGAGCGGACATTCGGTGTGGGCGATGTAAAATTCCTCATGCTCCTTGCCTTTCAAAAATTTCAGGCAATGTGTACAGCCGGAAATAACGGCTCTTTCCTCGTGGAAGTGAGGAGTATTCTTGTACTTATTAATGTGACGTTTGAATTCGCCACCCCTCCTTATTTCTCCGCAAGAGCACTTTTTAAATAAAAATTTTGAGTTGCCTCCCATTTTGTAACTTATGTATCTGTAAAGGAAGGATGAAATAGAATTACTAACAGGCGACATTGGCAGTCATTCTTATAATCATACAGCTAAATTGTGAGATTGGTGGAAAGTGTCGAACCTTTGAATCCGTTACAGGCATTACTCAGAGGGGATCTTATCCCAACTCCAAGGCCTCGGCCCACAAATCCAACCTCCCGCGGACAGAGCGTGCGTCATATCACTGTGTTGGTATCCGGACCCCGATTTTGACATGAAAATCAGTGGATTGTTTACAAAGGTTGCAAATTCCAAGCCGAAGCTTGCCTCCCACAACTTTATAAATGTCTTAGTTGAATTCAGAAGGTTTGAAAACCCCGAAAATTGCCAAAAATAGCGAATTTAAATTTTTCAATTTTTTAGCACTACTTATGAAATTTTATAAGTAGTCTATCACTTAGGGCAGTTCAATAGCGACCGAACCTTTTTTGAATCAAGTCAAACGGACTTGTAGAAGCAAAGTTACAAGCCTTTAAAGTTTTGGAGTCTTTTATGGCCTGGAGACGAAGGCCATCTCCTGGCTAACCTCTAAGTCTGACGGTTTAGCTGATATCAGCAATGAAATTTTCTAAGTCGGTTTCTTACAGAAACTCGGGATTTGGAATGTCCGAAGCTATCATCGGAGCTCAGAGAGACGACTTACCGTTGACAATCTCTCGTCTTAATGACAAGTCTCTGTCGGTTCCCAGCTTATATAGTGCGTGACGATCAGCTGATGACGTAATACCCATCATCCAAACACTAAAAATCCCGTCTATTTCCGCTTCTAGTGCTGCGATTGAGCTGGAAATACACCATTTCCATGTAGAATTTGACGCTGAATCCGAATCTGGCCTCCGTTTTCCCATCCGATGCTTCGTTTTGGCTCTACAGTAGGCAGCCATCGCAAAAAATTCTAACTCTGTCGTTTTTTCGAAAAATGTTGAAAATTTTTTCTCTCCGATTGCCTTGAAACTCACCCTACCGATGCAGAATTTCACGCTGATTCCAAATCTGAAATCCGTTTTCCCATCCGATGCTTCGTTTTGAAGCTACAGCCCAAAACGTCCCAAATTCTAACTCTGTCGTTTTTCGACAATGTCCCAAAATCTTAAATGGCGTCTCACATCTAAACGAAGACAGATAGGAACAAGCCGATTCTTTCAGTGAATTTGTCTCACTCTTAGCTTTCAAACGAGCTATGGCACGACAAAATCCGTCCACTGGAAGCCAAAATCGAAGCGCGCTGTCCAGAGGGGGGGGGACGTCAGCGAAAATTTTTTCTCTCCGATGGCGTTCAAATTCACCATACCGATGCAGAATTTCACGCTGAATCCGAATCCGGCCTCCGTTTTCTCATCCGATGGTTCGTTTGGCCGCTACACACCAAAACGTCCCAAATTTTAACTCTGTTAAAATTTTGAAGAAAAATTTTTTCTCGCCGATTGAGCTGGAAATCACACCACAGATGCAGAATTTTACGCTGAATTCGAATCTGGCAGCCATTTCACCATCCACGACTACCTAGACGGTCGCCCACGTCAACCTAGACGGTCGCTCACGTCAACCTAGACGGTCGCCCACGTCAACCTAGACGGTCGACCACGTCAACCTGGACGGTCGCCCACGTCAACCAGGCGGTCGGACCAACTCACCCGAGTCTCACACTCTGTCGTTGCAGAGGGGGGGGAGTCAGCGAACAGTTTGTGAACGTGGACCCACCTGGCCGGCACATCACGACAGACTACAACCTCTGTCGTTCCAGAGGGGGGGGAGTCAGCGATGGCGGCCATCTTGCGCTATCTGGTGTTTGTCACTTCCTTACTACTATAGCAGCAAGATAAAATCATACTCTGGCTAAAATGTTCTTCAATTTTTCATTGATGCGCCAATGGAAGCAATGACTTGATGCTCTAAAAACAGAAGCACTTCTACATGATTCGATACTAACCATTAGGTATTTATTACACTTCACAGTGCAATATGGCGCTAACATTGACTTCGGAAATCTGGACATAACAAGTGCTGACGTCGAAGACTAGTTTGACCGATTCGACTGATATTGCGACACCAATAGAGCCGTCCAAGCCAGCGCTTCAAACAGCGTACCTAACATTCCCTGGACGAGAGGCGAATAAGTTAGTTGAGGACCTTGCTTATCCAAAAAAACCCGAATTTATCAATTTCAGAAATCCGTGCATTAATCGTCAAACAGAATAGGCCTCAAACTTACGAATTGAGCGAGAGAGCCAAGTTTTCATCCATGGTTCGTCGCAGGGACCAGAATATAAGGGATTTTATTCTACAACTGGACCGCCAAGCGACTAGGTGAGAATTCAAGGTTCTAGAATTCCAATTAAGAGACAGATTACTTACAGGCATTAACGATACGGAACAATCTAGTGAATTTATAGTTGTTATTCGGACATGCCCACATCGAAGCTCATTCTTTGACGAAATCTATGGTAGGCATACCGATATGTCACTGATGAGTTTAATTGTAGACCGGTATAGGTCCCGTTCCAGTAATTTGCCAAAAAATATCAAGATCAAGTTTTCTAATCTGCCTTCGAGACTATTGATCCCATCATAAATCGGTAAAGTCTACTTTTGCGTGGATTAATTCAGCTCGGAAATACTATGTCTACTTTATGTGGATTAATTCACACTAAAAAACTTTCCAAACAATCAGATTAAACATGTATATATCATTTAGTTTGACTGTAACTTTTACTTCCACCATATGATATAATTATAATTTTGGCACAAGTGAAGCCCTTTATAAAAGTTATTTCCATAAATTCATATGGAAGAATACAGTTCAAAATCAGAATGTGCTTTTCCAAGAATTCATTAAAAATTTGTTATTATAAGTTAAATTTCAGAACTCGTTTCTCGAATGATGCTTCTCGTTTCAGCATACAGGCTATTGCTTATATTAAATTTTTTTTGATATAGGCCTACTCAAATTATGATGGTATGGTGATTTGTTTTTGCCTTTAGTGATTGTAAAATTAATGGTTAGAATAGTATTTAAGAAATATATATAATGGTAGAAATAGTATTTAAAATTTTCTTTGGATAGTAAAATATCGAATTGTTATTACCATAGGCCTACCTCGTTTTAGTTCCTGTTCAGAATACATAGTTTGTTCCTGTTTGAGGCCTTGACGACCCCAATGGTGAAATTCAAATAATACGTAGCCTACTTTGCACAGCTAAAAATGTACATTTCAATATCAATTATATAGTCTATACTATATATATATATACCCGGTATATATATATATATATATGGCTATATACTTACAAAATTTCTGTATATACAAGTACATAATGTTTAGTAATAAATCAAGATAAAAGTCAATCACATTCAACAAGAGAAGTGAAAAAAATCACACAAGAATCTCGTAATTGATTTTTACGATATCGATATCATTGTGCACCTTGTGCAATAATCACTATGACGAAGTGATTATTCCAAGCATGTGTCGTAGGTCGAATAGTGCGATTTGAATTATCATTTTTCGTGAACTTAATACCCATATGTAATTCTATTTTCAACATGCATGTATCTTCCTATGATATCACAAGGGCCAGTTTTGTTCTACTTTCAACTTGTTTTATTTTCTGCAAAGTTTTGAAAGAAGATTCCATCAGTAAAATGACATTCGTGATAGTCTTCTCATTTTGTGCGATTGATCATTTCAAAAAATAATATGCGAGCAATTACCAGTTCAACATCTACCTTGTAGAAGAATGCTACAGTCGACCTAAATGATTTCTGCTTGCTCGCAAGTATACACCATGCAGCAATGGGTTCGAAGACTACTCAACTATGGAATCATTGCCTCGTTTGATCAGTCTAAATGAGCTCATTGTACTAGTCTGACTGCTTGTATGAACATTTTTGGCGTTTTATAACCACGTCTCGTTGCGTGTGAATAATAAATTTGATAATCGGTCCTAACATCGGCCACATTTGATTACATGTTTTATAAAGTGAACTGTGCGAGAACTTAGATAGAACGCAGCTTGCATTTCAACGATCATAAGTTTATAATATACGTTATCTGAAGAACAGCAGGATGAGCAATACATTCTTGTTTTCTGAACTGAAATTTCTAGTATCCGCATCCTCCCACATTATATTCACAAATTTCCAGCCAGGCTGCGCTAGCTGTGTTGATTTAGAAAGATTTTAATAAAACAAATTTAATAATGTGTGATGTTCTCGGGAGCTGCAAGTAAGCAATACATATATAGGCCTATATAAGCAATAAGTATGGGCTATATCGGCTATATCAATGCCTAGACTGAAGCAAAAGATCTAACCGTCATATCGACTGCTAGATGTTAGTTGTTAATCATATCAGAGATTTATTGAAATTACACAGCTTTCCTATACATGTACAATGTCCAGTACATTTAGACATTCAGTCTATAACTTCATGAAGCTCACTAATGTTTGACGAAATGTTGAAATAATTGATGCTTCGATAGCAAGTCATTTTTATTTCCAGAATCTTATGCTGTGGGAATCTAAGCGAAGCATTTTTTTATTTTTCCAGAGTGATGCTTAAGCGAAAGATGGAGTCACCAAACACATCCCCTCCAACCATCTATGTGCTATTTTATATCCCTGAGGAAAACCTGTACACGGTGATCACTTCATCTTCCTCAGTTTTACCGACGGATGTTAACCTCAATAGTTTGCAGCCTTTCACCGAGATCAAATTACAAAATGATGCAAATAAATTCGCAGCTTTTTACGTTGCTCATTCCCAATCCAAGAGCGGTATTAAAGGAAAACAGCGACGCCTTGAACAAAAAAACAAGTTTGTCCATAACGATGTTAGTAGCTTTTGGAAAAATATATTCTCCAGTGAGGACGATTCTGACGGTACAGATATTATATCGGCTGAAGATTCAAACCCGGTCACTGAAAACCGGAACTCCATTGACTTGTCAGGAATTGACGTTTCTGAGGAATCAGGCGAAAAAAAGGGAAAATGGACATGACGAGGTTACTGGCGGCATCGTGAGTTCGCTAACACAGGTTATTGCTGCATTACAAGATATAAAGCAGCAACTATCGCATATGAACAATGAAGAGATGAAAGTCAGAAAATAATCTGACTATTTTGAAAGCTTCTAATCAATGATTCAGCATGTAATTTTATTCTCGACAGCTGATGTGAAAATGCTCACGATTTGTTTGTATATGATTTTGGTGCGTTATCATCGATGATAATTATCATTGTATGACCAACAATATTACTTTACTTCAGATAATTTTTAGCGGTAATTGTTACGGTATTTTTATCGGCGATGTTAACTTAACAAAATGGCTTTCAAGCTGATATCGACATCAATAATGTATCCAACAATTGGCTCTTATTCAACTAATCAGATTTTAGATTAATCGAAATGCGGTACGAATGTTTGAAATTTTTGGAGTTACGATTTTTCGATTTCAGCTTGATGGTAAAGCGTCGATGTAATATCAGACACCACGATTACGTTCGATACACCATGGCCTTCAGAATATGCCTATAACGCAGACAACATACAGTTATTGTCTAATTGTCCTTGAATCGTATCGAAGGGCGATGTTCATTTTCACTTTGAACCAACATTAACATTAATTGCCAACATCAACGTAATCGTGCGTGTGTCAAAATCGGTATATAATATCATAATTTCTTTCATAAGATGAAACGAGATCATTATTTTAAATCTAAGTTCCTTCTGCGTTTTTGTCATAGGAAGTTATAACTACCAGATATCTTGCTTATTGTCTGAACAGTATGTTTGCTTTGTTCATTTATTTGTGAGATAATCACTCATTTCAGTTCTTCAGGAAAGAAACCCCTGATATTTACGTATTTTAGAGACAGATCATGTTATTTTTGTTATATACATATATATATATATATATATATATATATATATATATATATATATATGTTAATTCGCTGCGATGCTTCTTAATTCTATTATATACATGTATATTGTTACGTACTACACTTTAGCGATTTAGTAGGGAAATTCAATAACCATAAAGTTCGAATTGAACCTTTAACTCCTGATGCTCTGCTACAAGTATCTAATAGTCAAAACTATATCGACTGGAAATAAATCCGATTCTAATCGGCTATTATAAACTCACTAGATATATGCAATTGAGTTGTGGCATTCGTAGAATTGCGGTTGCTATTGTGAGATTGTCAGGTACTGGATGCGCTACTATCCCAAGAAAGAATGTAGCCTATTTGGATAGAAACACATCCAGATTTGTTTATTTTGACGTACTCCCTTGATAGATCTGTCTTAAGCAACGTTACGTTCAATTGGGACTTGCTAAGTTAATTGAACGTTTAGTAACACATGGACTTGTTGCATGCCTTGCTGTAAGAAAAAAGCAATCAAAATATATTTTTACTAATCCTAAAATTACTCATTCAGCTATTTTATTAATCTAGGACAAATGAAACCCTTCGCAACTGATCAAGTTATGGCTATCAACCAATGAGAACGATGGTGCCTCCAGAAGCGTATTGACTCGAACACTGGACGTTCCTCACCTTGATAGCGACCCTTTACCAACTGACCTATCCCACCATCAATGTTGCCAATTTTGCATTATTCCAATTGTCGACGAAATGAATGTTTTTCTCAAATTTGGTTGCCGACGGAAAAGACTAGATCCTGAAATATACGACAGTGCGATATAAAACCCTTTAAAAAGAATTTATTTAAGTATTTTAGTTGATGCTGGTGTCAAACTTTTCGATTCAGCTTAGAATAATGCCATGCATCCCCTCGTTGTAGACATTTGTACATCGAATTTTTTATGACTTCGTCGTCAAGTCTGTTTCCCACAGAATATTGCCATTAATATGACGTTAATATATAGCTCATTAATATGACGTTTCGTGCATACTAATGCTACTCTATGCATGATATTTTCCATGTTTCTTTACTGTATCTCGTCATGATTTTCATTGATATTGAATAAAGAAAATAAAGAAAATAAAATTGAATATTTATTGAATAAAGATTGTCTTGTCTTGACATAACTACCAGGTCATTGACAAATGATTGGGGAAGATTGATTCATTGTGAAAGGAATCTGAAGCTTAGCACTTCCACTAAACGGCGATTTCTTCTACAAAATGTGTCCATGACTTATTTAAGGAGGTTCTATTCGACTTTCAACATAACTCTTGTACATGGGACGGGGCCCAATGAGATAGTGCGTAATCCTTTTTCGGTGAAAAGGAGCACCGGTAGCACTTTTTGCAGACGTCTTAGCAAGACGTCATGCAGAATAATGTTGAAGTAGCCTATATAACAAGCGACTATTTAATTGTGAAAACGTCTATGTTTGTCCCATAAATCTATCATTTCAATATACAGGCCTTGCCTATTGATGCATGATTTTTTTCCTTCAGTAAAAATTAACTTATATCAACTACAGATGATTTATGAATAATCGAATAACGATGGCCATTATATAGCAGGCAGAAACTACAGTAGATAGGATTTCGGCACCCATGCCCACTATTTGTAATTTTGTCTTAAATAGTAGAAATACACGGGAAGTGACCGCTACTTTTCTTTTCAGGGTGACATGCTGAAGCGAAAAATTGAGCCTCCAAGGACATCGTTCTCTCCAGCTATATATGTGCTCCAAGGACATCGTTCTCTCCAGCTATATATGTGCCATTTTATCTAACGGATGAAAACCTTTACACAGTGATAACTTCATCTTCTACACTCTTTCCGAAAGGTGTTGATTTTGGTTCCATACAGCCATTGACTGAAATTCAACTATGTGATAAGATTACGAAATTTCCCGGATTATATGTCGCTCATTCTCAATTTGAAAATGAAATTATAGCGAAGCAGCGTCAGTTGCAACGTAAAATTGATACCGGGACACACATTGAGGCGAACACAAGCATCCGCTTTTTGAATGAGAGTTTCGGCGCTTCAGAGAATGCACATAAGGCTGCCGAGTTAAACAGTCAAATGGAACAGCCAGGGTCATTATCATCTTGTGAATATAGTCGATGTGAAAATTCAGCTAATCTGGAAAAGAAGAGCAATTCATCTGACCAAGAGGAGCCTAGCAGCATTACCCTTGAATTACATGACACCTCAGCAACGACTAGTACTCATTTGAATTCAGCAGAAACTTTCCAGATAATTGACTTGGACACCGGCAATGCTAGTGACACATATATCCGAGCTAGTTTTGCGAATCACTTCACACAAGTTGTTGGTGAACTGAAGGATATTAAACAACTTTTGTCACGAGTTAGCAAAGAACAGATGAGAACACGTCGACAGCGTACTTGCGAACCGTCATCGGTGGAGGATGCTGAGTTGGTCGAGAGACGTCCCGTTGTATTTCGGGATATCGATTTGACAAAGTTGGGCCCGAAAAATTTGGCCATAACTGGATTCGCGCTGCTTATAGCTTGAAAGCTTTGGACTGACGACGAGTTGCGGTGTGGTCGCATTTGTCCTAAACGTAGGAAAGGTGGACAGTCGCTATCCCCGACGAGAAACAACGTTTTTATTGATGCAATTTGTTACCGCTTCCAAGTCTCACCACTTGACGATGATGAGTTAGCACCAGCCATAGGAGCTGCGAACCAATTAGGAAATGACTTGAAATCAGGCAAACGTCTGCGAGTCTGAGATACCGCAAATCCGAAACTTAAAAAGTGAATAAACACAGTAAGTTTCTGTTTGATTCTGATATCACTATCGTGCAACTGTCACTGCTGGCTGTGATGTAATTTGATCAAGTACCGTCGAACGGGGTTACTTGGGCCATTTTTCAACTTTGGAGTATTGTCACTCCTACACTACTTATTACTTAAATTCCACTACTAATTCCAACTTCAAATTATGAAAATATGTATCATGAATGCCATCTGCAATTCTTGTGTTTCTAACCTAAATACTTTCCAGATACCCCATTGATTTTTTGCTCGAATAAAACACCAATCATGGACCACCCTGTAGATAGACTATTTCCTTGATATTATGATAAACATGCATACAAACCCAACAATTACATGCTGTTTGAAGAAAAAACATGAGTCGGTTGCATAAATAATCTCTATTGATGAAAATAAAATAGAAAACAACAAATATTTTCAAAGTGGCCCAAGTAGGCATAAGTGGTCCGAGTATCCCAGTTTGACAGTAACCAATGATTTTGCGAAGAGTATCAGTGCTTTAGTTATCATTATATAATTAATTGTTTTATGCCTTCTGAAACAGTACTTACAGCTCTGATTTTATTTTTTGTTGCATTCATCATGTTATCCTCACTCCTACATGCATGTAGATGCTTGTATAATGTATGTAATGATTAATTTGGTTGATGAACAGATTCATCATGTTATCCTTACTCTTACATGTATGTATGTAAGGATTAATTTGGTTGATGAACAGATGTTGCGTAGCTAGCTTGTCATTTTATTTTTCGAGTCGAAGTTGTTAAATCGAAGATTGTTTTCCTTCATGCAATATATTTTATGATGTTGTGTTCGAATTTCGCTGTAATTCAGTAAAATTTGGCTACTGTGTTTATTCAATAGAAATATTTTCTCCATCTATCGTTCCTCTGACTTTATTTCATGTACTTACTTATGAAATGTACATTCGTTTATGTAATTATTAAGGAATTTAAAGATAATTCGAAATCTTCCGTATGTTTTGGCCATCTAATAAAATAATTGAAGCTTGTACGTTACCATAACGACTCTTAAATGTTACATACATGATTTTGATAAACATGTAGGCCTGTTTAGTAAGACTTAAGTTTGCTCTTAAGAGGATAGACAGGTGGTGCGTTCACACCTGACTTTTTATAAGGAATGTGTTGGGGGGCCTGTAGTGCTTTAAACAATATCAAAATTCTACTATCCATACTACGTACTAGATAAAAGCAAGCTGGTGAATGTCGCAAAGAAGTTCTGGAACGATTTTATAATGAGAAAATATGAAAACGGGCCAGAAGAATGGTGAAATGTATTTGGTTTTCGTGTATGAAGTCCACTGTAGATTTTTTCAGCATATTATATAACAAAATATCCAATTTTAAGACTTGATAATTGTAATGAAATACTATGAAATCCCTTTCTTTTGGAACATCATACCCATCAGGGAAATAATCTGACTGGAGGGGCATGCACATAAGTTATTATTGCACAATTAAAAAGCGCTTGAAGAATTTTAATTGTGTTGATTTTGCAGGTTCACTTCAGTTAGGTTATTTCTCTGATGATGGTATAATGTTCCTGCCGACAGAGCTTGGACAGTATTTCTGTATTTTTAAAATACATGTATATTTATTAAGTATTAAAAATGAAAATTTTGTTTTGATCCTTGGTTTTGATGTTTTCGATTTTACAGGTAGGGGGTGGCGGGCTTTGACAAAATAAATTGTTAATTGATTTTTCATTTTTTTAAAAAATTCACATCCCTGGAACTTATGAATGACTTATGGCACGAAAATTTCCATTATGTCTACTGAGGAATGTATACAAAACTAGTTTATAACGTATAAGACTAAGATCTGGGTAGTGAACCTAGCAATAGAGAAAGAAACCTTAACAAACAAGAACAGATAGTACTGCGATCAGGTCTAGGACCAGTTAACCGGTTAAATTTGGTTGAATGAGGATTTTCGGTATTTAATTAGTTGTCAAAGCACAGAATATTTATTCAACAAGATATCTATTAAAATGATAAAATTTCCAACAGTTCCGCCTTGTTGGCTTGAACATGCACAATAACTATACTCGTAACAAGTTCGAGTTAAGGCGAAACGTTGGAAATTTTATTATCGAAGGTGGTCGAAGACATTTTCTGTGATTATGAATGTCCGACCAATTCAAATTGGAACTTACATACAGTTGTCAAAGGTTTATCGACAACTGCGGACCTTGTCACTGGGTTTCTATTCGACCGAATTCAACAGCATAGTTCAAACGGATTTCATTATACAAGATAAATCTTATCTAAGGTAAACGATTTAAGCCGGTTAAGAGAAAGTGTAAAGGGTTAACCGAAAAGGTAGACAACCCTGACTGCGATTGTTTGATGTGAGGTAAACAATATAAGAGAACTACTTTATAATGACATAAATGTAGCTCAATCAGTAACTAATTTTAGATCTGTTCTACGCTAATTGTATTTCCTTTACGACAGACTTTTAGATTTTAGACAGATATTTAGTTTAAGAAGAGGAGCAGGCAATTATATCCACCATATCATCCACAAACGTCCCTAATACATACTATATCACATATTTAGTATGCAGCTATATCCTGAGTAAATAATGATCAGATTGTTTTAGCAGAATTTACGTCTAGGAGTGCCGCCATTTCCATTTCGTAATAATGAACAAGATCATTAATTTATATATTGAAATATTTCAGACAAACTCAATCGTAACTGTCAAGTATTTTGTTACAATGTCTTCTCTATTTTCAGGTAATTACGGGATGAAGCGGTATAGACGTAAAACAACGGCACCTAAGCGACAGCGTTGTCTTCATGCCAATACTAATGCGGAAGCCTCAAGTGAACATAGTACATTGTCAAGTTCTGAAGATAATTCTGAGATTTCTTCTGTACCTTCGTACCGTGATTTTCAGGATAATGTTGACTTCATTGCCGGTCATATTTTTGAATGAGGATAATGCTCAACATTCAGATTCATCATCTGCTGACTCCTCAATTGATGCACTTGACATGATTTCTAAATTCTCTACGATGTCGGTTGACGATTTTTCTTCTCGCTTTCTTTATCTAGCCTCCACTCATCAATTGTCGGATGCTGCTGCGGAATCTGTTTTACTAAAATTGTTCACAGATGCATTACCTATTCCTAATATGTGCCCGTCGTTATATACATTGAAACGCAGAAATGCGATTGAAGATAAATTTATCACAATTTCTCATGATTCTGGCTCATATTTTATGTTAGATTTGCGGCACCAAATCAAAGGAATATTGGACAGAAATTGTGACATATTTGATGCATGTGGTATAGAAGCAGATATAATGAACTTTCCTGTGATAAAGGAATGTACTGTTCTACCCATAAAGTGGCATATTATTGTGAATGTTGATGGTGTAAGCAGTTTTTTTCGATCAAAGCAGTACAAAATTTGGCCGATTATGGCAATGATAGTCAATTTATCACCTGAAAAGAGATACCGATTTGTTAATTTGCTTTTCTGCTCCTTATATTACGGTGCAAAGAAACCCGACTTTGAGTACTTCATGGAACTCTTCGTAACTCAGATTAAATCGTTCGAAATGGAGTACGATTATTCCAAAATCAAAATTAATGTTGTCACTCTTTGTGCAGATCTTCCAGCTCGTGCAGATTGCATGAACATGGTTCATTTCAATGGCTATTATAGCTGCCAGAGGTGTATGATAAAGGGCGTATACAGCTCCGAATTTCATAAAATGTTATTTCCTCACGTGAATGGTTCTTCTGCGCGAAGTGAGACTGACTATATCCAACATGCACAAGCAGCCAGCTACTCTGGAAAAAATACTTATGGTATCAAAGGGACTACGCCATTGACACAAGTTATGAAATTCACAACAGTGCCATTCGATTGTATGCATCTCCTCTACCTTGGATTAACTCGCTCGTTCATGTTCATGTTCTTGTTGCATATTTTATCTCACAAATTAGTTGATGAAGCATCCTTATCTCGCCTTCTGACTTCAATAAAAGTCCCTGTCACATTCAAACGCAAGCCACGTAATTTGACGTTTAAATTGAGCTTCAAAAGCACTGAATGGAAGAATTTCATCTTATATTACTTCGGCATTCTGTATAATTTTCCGAATAATGAGGTAAAATTATTCATCTCAACGCTATCTGTCATAATTCGAATATTGCTGCGACCTTGCATAAGTGAGGAAGATATAAATAATGCTCATAAACTGATTTTGTATGTAAGACAGTTTGCAGTCGATTTCTTTGGAGCTTCAGTGAATTCTTACTCGATGCATGCCATGGAGCATTTGCCTGAACAGGTACGACAATATGGTGCGTTATGGAATATATCTGCTTCACCTTTTGAAAGCAGTTTTTATCAGTTGAAGAGACTGGTGAGCGGTACACGCAACGAGGGTGAGCTAGTAGTGAAGCGATTTCTTTTTCGTAAGAGTAGTAGTGAGAACCCATGGTGAGAACCATCAAGAACTTAAGTTCCTTTCTATTCGGGCTAAATCTGTAACAACAAACATTGTCTCATCTTCAGGAATACCCTTTATATCGACCACATGTTAATGACGCTATTATTCGGCATTTTTTTGTAGCGACACTCTGTTTGACTCGAATTTTTATAACAAATGTCAACATTCTCCATGTCATGCTACTTTGAAGGATAATCGTTTCGTAAGGATAGATTACATCGTAAGGAGGGAGTCATCTGACAATGTTTGTCTTTGTACAGAACTGATAAAACTGCACACTGTTATTGATCTCATTCCTATTCATTCACCATGTTCTGGAATTCTTTCTACTTACTGTGAAACTTAACTAGTAGAATATGGACGCAAGATACTGGTGGATTTCAAAGACTTCAAAAATCATGTAATATTGATGCCCTACTTCAGTCAAATGGTAGCTACCTCAGTGATGAATTGCTATGAGCCTGAATGATATCACTAGTTACAACAATTGTTCATGTGGTTGCAAATGGTCGAACCTTGTTCTAGCTTCCATTTTTGTTATGTTTGATTGTCTCGTCGCTATTCTCAAGAGGATGGGAAGCCTTGATTCGTGTTTGAAATAATAAATCATTAATGTTCTTTTTAATGGATGCATTGTCTTGGCATCTAATGTACTTCTTAAAGTAAGCATTTGTGTATCGATTGATCAGGTATTTCGAGAATATATGTATTTAACTTGGCATTTTTTCTGTCATTATATTTTGTATATACATGCTTCAATGTCAACTCTTGGGAGTTGTCGTCAATTTTTGGATTCGTGAAAGCATGATTTTGAAATTGAATCTTGTTATTGACTTTGACGATCACTACATGATAAAAGTAATAAGGAATAGATAACTTGGTATGTAACTTTACATACCTATGTGTGTCCATGGATGGTCTCCCAGTATCTAAATGAATTTGGAGTATATTGAAAAATATATATGATAAACCTGCTTCAGCGATGCATTTCGAACTCCTTATCATTTTTCTCAATATTTTGAAATAGTATGTACTTTTCTCATCAGGATAAGCCTTGTCGGTGATCGTCATTGTTTACAATCCTCAATCCTAAAATGTTATTTCATCCCGTTTTACAGCATTCGCCTAGTCGGTGAGGTTTATGACTTCATGATGTTATTAAATGGTGTTTATATAAACACCACACATAGTCAGACTATGATATTTTCATAGTCCATGTAGTTAATGTTGCAATCCATGATTATAAAGCCAATGCTGCTGAAAAATCATGCTAGACTGCCTCAGGTGACCAAGTGTTCTGGTCATCGACTCCACAGGTTGTAGGTTTATGATTAGGCGGCTGGGGAGGTGCACCGATCGAATTTAAAGTGTGAGCGCAAACCTGTGACGGTTATGCTGCCGTCTTGCCCTTGTTATATCTTTCTATATTGCGTGGACAAGAGAACAAAAAATGGTTAATTAAAATTAGCAGGTTACCTAGTTTCATTGAACAGCAATGATTTAAGAATGCTTCATGTGGGGTTAATCTGTAACACAGGATGTGAATTGTCGTATTGTGGGCTTTCTATTAAAGTCGACAAATCTTCAGTTTTGCATAGATTATGAGATGGTCATATTGTGGTATAGGCCCCTATACATGTATGTCATGTCCTTTGTTTTATTTGATAGTTGTCTTGTGAATATAGAAACATTTTCTTTGGAAATAATTATGTATCTACGTTTCTATGTTACTCTGTACGCCTATTATACTTGATGTTAGAATAATATTATTTATATTTACCATGTGACCTGTTTTCTTTTAATTTGGACCAAGGAGATAGGGTAATGAGAATGTAATCAAATAACTTTCGCATCATGGAGATAAATGCAACTGCAATGTATATCAGTCCTGTTTGTACTACATAAAAATGTACGGGTAAGACTCGATCTAACGTAGAAAGCGATTTAGATGTTGATTATTGGTTACTTTGACAGCTAACAGAAAAAATATTGTTAACTTGAATATTTCAGGCGGCTTTTATGGTAATCCTAATATTATCATAAACTTAAGAAAATGCATTTAAGTAATTTGAATAATTTTAGTAAGAACGTGCAAGTCTTCCTAATATTAGAATAATTTTTTTTCTCGGGCAGTCTTCTTTTCTTTGAGTGGATGTTGGTATACCTGCTTTTATTATTGCTGCCTGTTCTTCATCTGTAATACACGCGAATCGACTAGTACAAGGTGTAGCAGATGCATCAAAATTCTCTTTCATCATTGTCTTGTCCTTGACTTTGCAATAGGCCTATACTTCAGAAGGCTATCAACAGTGAAAAGGGCATGGTCCAGGATTTCTGACAAACATGATTCAAAATTCAAATGGATCTAGCTCTCAGTGATGAATCTTTGACTTCTTGAAATGCAATCCATGGATAACCTTGACTCTGTACGCATAGCTATAAGCGTCTGGTCAAGTATAGTAATGGCTTTCAAGTGCTCAACATAAATCAATAGATAAAATAGATGATAAAATAGATACGCAACAGACATTTATATTTGTGATTGTTGAACTTGCGATGATAGATCTATGATTAGAGGGAATTAAGTATCACAACATATCTTTGATTCTCGTAATCCAGCATAGAAAGTCCTCGGACTTTCTATGCCGGATAACGAGAAATAAAGATATGTTATTATACGCGTAATGTCCTGCAATTTCTAATTTCTAATGCTCCAATGTTGCATTATTCGTCCCTTGATATATTTGAAGGAGCATCGGACGTCGTCGACGTTGGGAAAGTTGTAAAGATCTGCTAGTATCACACGATTCTCATAACTTTTCGGAAAGCATTGAGCAGTTATTTGAAATGACTGATCGATGCGGTTTGTGTCAACCTTCTGATTTTTTCTTTGCAGTAACTTCTAATGTGTTATAATATTTTTTGACAGGCCAGGGAAATCGTAGAATTAAACTCCTGTGCTCATCTCATCCCCTTCGTTGTTCGTACGTGAGCTACCAGCAATTGCAGATTCACCTGATTCATTCTCTTCTTTGATTGATCAGAAATGTGCTTCAGGACATTCATGCTTTCTACCTTTTATCAACTGCACTTTCAACTGTTTCGCAGCGAACGATTTGAAACGCATCAATAATGAAAAGGAGCCGGAAATAAATCACAGTAAGTAGAGGAAACTTTCCGGTGCTCCTTTAAAGATCCATGACCTTTGACCTGCGTTGTAATGTGATCATGGTCGTTTTGATAATCACTAACATGCACTTACCTAGAATGTTTTTGATTCGCAACTGCAACTCAGTACTATAATTTTACACTGCACAGGCGCTCAGAATTTTTACCCTCCACTTGTCAGTAGCATTTTGGAGTTATCACTCCCCTGCCTCTATATAGCCCTGCAAACAATGCTCAAGATGCCCCATGAATATATTAGCCTTAAGTGGACACCCATGGCACAACCGTCGCACTCCCCGTAGAAAGTTCCGTTAAACAAAAACTGAGCATAGTGTACAGATCTTTGACAATTCTTCAAGATTATTTGAACTCGTCAGATAGGACGAGCTGACTGTCTAATTCTGTGGATCAGCCATACAATTACAAGTAAAACTTTTCTAATAAGACAAATTATTCATTCACGAACTGCATTTAATTAATACGGCATTACAACAGAGGTTTGAGGATCGCACAAGAGTTTCGAAACAAAATTGACCAAGTATGTAGTCAGACTTAAATCAGCTGTATAAGATCAAGATTTAAAACTGTTGAGAAGTTAAGACTCAGAACTGTGCTGAAAGACAAATTATTCTGTGCAAGCAATTTCTCATTGCTTAAATTCAAATTCAAATCAATTTCTTCACTGCTTGTGTTATTGTCTGATAACTGGGGGTGCGCAAAAGAATTCGCAGATCACAAACGTTGTCTTCCTGGCAGATCTGAAGCGGTCTCAAGATATTTGTGAATGAGGTATTATGGAACACGATCATGACGGCACTCAGACAACAAGTGTATTCGACACGTCTTTCAGTGGTAAATGCGGAACATCGACACTCATGTGGCATTTCATTTTATATTATTAACGGTTTTCCTACATCTGGAGGTGTCACACCCCCACCCAAGGTTCGCATCAAGGGGAATCGTACAAGAAATTATCAACAAATGGTCATATTCCATGACTTTTACTTATTTATCTTAATGTTTCTTACAACAAAACTATAACAACTTTTGCCTTAGTAGCTCAAAGAAATTTGTTGTTGTGTGTAAAAATGTTGCTTGGATGAAAATGGAAAAAACCCCGTTGTAGTGCATGAAAATGGATGCAAAAGTTTTGGTCACTGAAATAATTAATGCCTTCACCGAAGATGATATTTTTGGCCAGTGAAGTCGAAAGACCGTCGCGTGCCATCACAGATTTAGAGAGGGAACAGATCACAGATGATCTGCATTCCCTAATTCACGCTGACGGCGTTGAAGCCGACAATGGGTGTATTCTTTGATAGAAAAAGAAAAAAACAGAATTCTTTATTTGTCTCAGTTACTGAGGAATCTGTTAGCACAATACATGCATAAAAATATATACATGTAATTACAGAGTCATATAGATGCATAATGCAAGTAAAGTCATGCATGTAAAAACAGATGCAACAAGCCAAGTGCTAATACTAATATAGAAATGAATATCAATCTTTCCAAATATTTTACTTTATAGATGACCTCCGAAATCGACATGTTTTGAAGTGTGGAGGTCTCAAGGAGCACACACTTCGAGTTTGAGACTGCGGCTGCTCCAGAAACATTACCCACAAGGAATGTCCGGTATTTTGCTCAATGGCATGAAATAATTTAAAACAAATAAGATCAGCAGCACATAACCCAGGAAATGTTTGGTTAGACCCAATGATGCGACGAACTCTTTTTTCAACCCTTACCAATTGATGGTGGAGATACGCAGGCATGTTGCAGAAACAATTATAAGATTATAATAACACCACGAATAGAAGCAAGATAAGAGGTAATAATCAGATCAGGTGGACAGTCAGAACGCTTCAGGTTTCTTATGATAAATATTCGTTGTGAAGCTTTAGCTACGATGTTTTTCACATAAATATTCCACTTCAAGGTGGCAGAAAAAGTCACGCCTAGTATCTTGAGTTGATCCACCTGTGGGACGACAACTCCACTTGATAAGGTAACAATTGTGGTTACAAGATTCTTTTTAGTGACAACATTCAAAATCTTACATTTTAATGTTTAAGTGGGAGTCTTTTCTGATTTGCCCAGGAGTTGCAATTGCCCCATTCCTCTTGAAGGTGATCATCACCAGAACATGTGATAAAATGCAGTCGAAACGTCATCGGCGTATTCATCACATGCGAGTTCGAGCACACCGGTTTGAAATTGTCAATAGCTAAGCCAAACAAAATCGATCCGAGCACACTTCCTTGCGGCACCCCATTGGTTTGGAGAGAAGTTTAAGCGCAAAAGCCAGTAGACTGAAAGCAGTTAAGGCTGAGTAAGTAATATTATGCACAACCTTGTCAAACGCCTTTGCAAAATCTATTGATGACACTGCGATAAACGGGCAAGAAATGTTTTTGCTAGTAGGGTAGGAGGGACGGGTTGCACCTTAAGTTTTGGTGCGACTATGGGTAAGTGACGCAAAACTCGGGTTTTCTATGCAAAACTTGGTCTTATATTAATGCATGATCAAATACGTTTATTGTCATACATGTTTCAATACGTGAAACGTACCATCGTCAGTGAACAGCAACAGTGATACATGCGCAAAGACTTAAATACATCCAAGAGTTCATTCAAAATGAGCGCTAATTGACTAACTGAATGAACTCTTGGATGTATTTAAGTCTGCGCATGTATCACTGTTGCTGTTCACTGACGATGGTACGTTTCACGTATTGAATCATGTATGACAATAAACGTATTTGATCATGCAATCTCTACGGCATCTTTCATTATTCTTATATTAATGCTTCATATATACTAATCAAGTTATAAAATTGATATTTTGATTTGAATCTTATGAGAACTACACCATAAGAGCATAATGTTCTGATTTTTTTTATCAAAATTCCATCAAATTCACAGAATATTAAAATAAGAAATATTTTGGGCCTGACAATACCGCGCATTGAAATTTCGTGTATATTGCATTTGCTGTAAGCTTATATGTACCTGCATTTTTTGCTTTTGTGCATATTGAATTTCTATACATTTCATATGTTTTGCATCTTCGCAGTTATCTTCACACCCTTAAGCTGTCTGCAATAGCCGACAGTTATCCAAAAATGACTTTATTCCAATTTCGTATTCTGAATATGTTTAACCCTGCACTCACCACGTAGCTATAATATTTATTAAGTCTGTATATATTTCTGAATGATAAAATGAAAACAATTGCTTTGTTATAAGCAATTGTTTAGCTCAATCATAATTAAATCATGGATCTTCAATTAGTCAGCATATCAGTGTAGGCTAAATTAAAGGAAATCTTTATAACGTAATACGAGTACTTAGGCTATTAATTACAGTTATTGCAATATAAGTCTATATATATGCATATAAAATCTTCATGTCAACACAAAATACAAAGAATGCACTCCCCTTACTTGATTCTATTCATTCATTGAAACCTAGGCTTGGTTTTTGGGTGCTGACCCAAGTTTTGGCCCAAAACTTGCCGATACAAGTTATTGTCCAACATTGACTGATCGCTTTGAGACAAAAATTTCCCTTTTTTGACAATTTAGTGATTTTACTCATGTGTTTGACATGTCTGCAAGCTAAGTCCATGTCCTGATACATTGATGTCAACATAAATCTACAACAATTCTGACTGCCGCTTCGCAATAATTTTTATTAAATGAAGTGACAAGTCACTGCACAGGTGTTGACTGTTGACTTCAGATATTGCAATAAGTAGGCTGTAGGAGCTACTTTATAATGATGATTCCAAATAAATGGTGACTTCATGTTGTGTTCCTCATTGTACCAACAGAACATCGAAATGTTCCAATATTTCATTTCACGTATTTTCTCACAGCAATCCTTAATTGTTTGAGCAGTGGCCAGGGTCACAGAAGATAAAACGAAAGAATTTTTAAGCCATCTCGACATTTTTCATTCGTGTGTAGTGAGCACAAAAGAAAATAGAAGACAGAGATCTGAGACAGATGCATCCTAAACTTTTAGAGGCTGGAGCGTTTTAATTGTTGGAGCCACTGGCCTGCATTTTTGAATCCTTCTTAAAAAAGTTGTGTCCCTTGCAAGTGGAAATTGCCTAATTTGACACTTGCCCCAAAGCGTAGGAATCCTACGATGCATGGCCTTCGCCCGATATCTCTTCTTGCAATCCCGAGTAAATTGCTGGAGAAGGTTGTATCATCCAAAGAAAAGAAAATACTATTAGATACTTGTGACGAATGTCAATTTGCATACCGACCACATGAATCAACGACGTCGACACTAGTGGCAGTTCACGATAAGGTAACTCAATTCTATGAATGTACGAGCCGTATTACCACACGAACATCTGATGCAGCATCTGAAAGGATAGACATCTGATGTGTTTTGAATTGGTTGAGAGATTATTTATCGCAACGAACCTTCAGAATTAGATATGGTGACAATTTCAGCAGCACAATGAAAGTCTTATCCGGTGGGCCAAGGGTTCTACCCTTGGCCCATACCTCTTCGCATCGTATATGAGTTCCCTCCTAATGACTTATGTTACATGAAATATGCTGACGACATTACAGTTATTCCGCCACTGTATTCCACTAATTACGATCCCTTCACTAAAATCCAGTTACCACACATCAAACTTTGGTTCCAAATAAGTGGCTTAATGCTTAATGAGAAAAAGACTAAAAGACTATTGATTATGGAAAAACATCACAACATCGACACCTCTTTACTGAATGTGACCACAGTGTAAAGATTTTTGGTGTAGGTTTTTCTTGTGACTTGAAGTTAGTGATGAAATTTTGGAAAATTTTGATGTCGATGGAAAATTTTGGAAAATTTTGAAAGTTTTAATTTTTTGATAGGCCCTACAATTTGAGCGCTTCAGCTGCCGAGGCAGCTGCGCACCAATAAATTGGGTCTAAAACTCTTGATTTCATCATTATTTGATCGTAGAAATACGATTTCCGTCAGCGGAATTTTTGAACATTCCTTTGCCACCAAAGGCTAATTGTGATAATTTGTCAGCATTTTTAATTATCACACAGACACCGTTTGGGATCACATGAATCTTGCTTTACAATAGGGGTATAACTTCATTCAATGTTAAAGATCTGGAGCAAAAATAATGTACTTCATTTTGGAGTTTGCTAATTGTTAGCTTCAAAGTTGAGCTTTATTATGCAGCGTTGATCAGTGATGCAAACTCTCCATGTGTTGATGAACATGTGGAAGTATAAGCACACAGTCCACGCAGCATTCATGAGCGACCATATTGGAAGATATAAAGACTGCAAACTCATGAGATATTTGGAAACTAAAGATATCTGTGGTGAGTAAAATAATATCTATGATAGCTTCAAACTTCTGGCGCATTGTCCGATATCCTCGTTGAGGATACACATCCTCCATTTCTAGTTCAGATGGTTCAGATAGTTCCAAATCGATTTCAGATCTGCCCAAATGAATTCCAGATATGATCTAAATGAGTTGGAGATCTCCAGTTGGATTAAAGATTTTTCAAAGTTGAACTTGTGACAGATATCTGAAATTCAGCTAGAGAAATCTGAAATTCATTTGGAAAGATCATAAATAGACATGGAAAGGGTGAAGTTGGTACCAAAAGTTAACATACAGGGATGATAGAGAAGTTTTCGGACTTTGAATACTACCTAGTCTTTTCAAACGACTATAATAAGTCTCCAAAACAAAGGAAAAAACGTCAATCCCCGAAAAACAAATTTCAAAATTTTCCAGAAAATTTTGAAAAAATTGGAAAATTTTCCGGAAAATTTTCTGAAAAATTTTCCATTTGCATCACTACTTGAAGTGGAGCAACCACATTAACTGCATTGTCAAATTGTGCTCATCGCGTCTTCATCTTCGTCGTAAGCTGAAAAGACTTCTGTGCAAGAAAACTTAACGACCGTCTGCAAGTCATTGGTGGCTTCAGTGTTGGTGCATGCGTCGTCTGAGTTTGCAGGTCTTAGTCAAAGACTAACCGCTGGTTGCAGAAATGATTGCTAGCTAACAAACACCTAACTTGTTACCAAAAATAGAAACATAGCTGTTTACTAACAAAATTGGCTTGCAGAGCTGATTTTTACCTAACGTGGACTTTAAATATTTAGTGAACACTAAATTTCGACTTTCAGAGAAGCTGTGCTTTAGCTGTGCTTTAGGTGATCATTAACGAGATAGAAATTTTACATTGTAGACTTAGTAACCAGCAGAGGCTGTTTTAACTTATTGATTTTTGCGATAGACGTGTGAAGAAGAATGTTATCAAAGTGATTCGATCACATCTTTGTCAAGCGAGATGGAATACGTTGAGTATATGGAAGTGGAGGAAGGTAAATTCATTCCAATACGCATTTCACGATCTTTGAAGGACAAAAGTGATCCTATTTTATATTGGAACGATACTGAATTCGTGGATAGATACAGATTCAGAAAGCAATCTGTCCTCTCATTTTATACAAAACTGGAATATTTTCATCGATCTCTACGTACGACAGGAAATCGTGGTTCCCTAATACCACCCATTGTGCAGATATTGGTAACTTTTCGATTTTACGCCGCTGGAGTTTTTCACCGGGAGAATGGTGACCTTTTCGGTCTCAGCGAAGCCTCCGTTTGTCGTATTGTCCATCGCATTTCCAAAGCTATCTGTTGTTTGGCATCTGAATATCTCGTTTTCCCTGATTCTCCCTAGAGTTTGCAACTATGTAAAACAGGGTTTTACAGTATAGCGAATTTTCCTGGTAAGTAGAAATTACAAATGAAAAATGTGAAAAAATAATAGATTGAAATATTATAATTAGGACCTATAGGCTAATTTCATCTAGGTCGTAGGAATAAATACAATAATTGCTGACAGCGTTTGTTTACTATAGAAATGTTATTCTTCTATGCTATGGGATTTTCTCGCGGAGAACTCTCTGAAAATTTCCATCAGTAAAATGATATTGAAATAAAATATAAAGTAATTGATGATGATTTTTCCGTTATAAATTTCCAGAAAGATTGCAGAACAAAATAGGCCTAACGGCTAATATTAAAAATAGGTGTTAAGTAGCCCATAACATTTTTTGTTCACGCATCTTACTCATGTACACACTGGTCAACTCAAAACCAGATGATTACTGGTATGCTTTCGTGAAATCTGTATGCTCCAGGTTTAGGCCTATCTTTCATACATGTATATATTTTCGTTACATTATATATTCGTATATTATATATATAGTTTATCTCTTTCGAAATAAGCTTTACGAATGTATTGAAATAGGCTTGAGCAATGAAAATAAATATTTATAGAACCTATGAATAAAGTTGTACATAGGCCTACATATATACACGCATATAACATCTCCATTACGTTTCAGGTGTTGTCGGAGCACTTGACGGCTCTCATATTAAAATCAAGAAACCGTCAACGCCTGAGTCCGAGGAATACCGCAATCGAAAAGGTTATATGTCCATAAACATTCAAGGAGTATGCTCTCATGACCTCAAATTTACAAATTTAGTAGCTCGTTGGAAGGGTTCGACGCATGACTTCAGAATTTGGAGAAATTCTTCTTTGTGTAGCCGTTTCCTCGACGGTGAATTCGAGGGATATTTATTGGGTGACAGTGGCTATGCGCGTACTGCACATGTTTTAACGCCGATTCTTAACCCTACATCTGCGAGAGAGAGAGACGATACAACGCTTCACACATCAGAACCAGAAATACCATAGAGCGGGCATTCGGACTTTGGAAGTCGCGTTTTCGCTGCCTCCTTGGAACCTTAAGATTTTGCCAAAAAGATGCTGTCGAGCAATAGTAGCCACTGTAATTATGCATAACATCGCAATTGAAGAAAAAGTGCCACATGTGGAAGACGTATTGGTGGAAGAACAGGACGTCCATCCGGATCCCAATACCGATAAGAACGCTTCAGGACATACTTTGCGTAGACAGATTATTCAAAATATTTTCACTTAATACAAGCCTACACATTAGATGGAAAAAAATATAAAAAATTTGTTAAATTGTTAAAATTGTTAACGGTGTAAGTTGTCTTCAACCATCTATGAATATTTGTATTGACCTACTTAAATTACTATAGTAGGTCTGAGCGCGTACAAAATAGAACGACATTCCATGCAAAATGCTTTTCTCGATTTATTTTGGAAGTGAATCTATGAATTAATAAGTCTGCTGCAAAAATGTAAAAAACGAAGTAAAATTAGTAATCATAATGAACAATTGATGAATTAATAGATAGGTAAAAAACGTAGTGCTTGGTTTCTCAATGTCATACATAATTTTATAAGCTCTCATTTGATTTAGGCGTTGCTACTATTTTCCACAAAACTGCATTCGATTATAGTATGTTTGATTTCATCAGTTTCCACATAAAAAATTTCATTTTATCATGTTAAAAATATTCTGTTTACTGTGAGATGAAAGACAGATACAACACGTGAAATCTAATTTTATTATTTGCGGAAATTTTGGGGTAGAAAAACGTCTGAAAAATCGAAGCTTAACTAAAATCACCAAAATTTTGCCAGTATAGCGCATTCAAGTTTCGCATGGCTGCCTCATGTTCCCTTTCTTTGTATTGACACTCTGATTGTTTCATTTTCAGTTCTGTCTCAAATATTTCAATCTTAATCTTATGTTCTGCTTCCATCATATCCATTCTTCTATTGTGATATATCTCTGCCAGACGCTTTGCTGATTTCCATTGCTGTTGATTTCGTTTGTTGCTTGAAAGATCTGGATGATCGGTTGTCGGTTTGTCAACCTCGTCGTCTGACCCTGTGTAAGGAAACAGAAAGCGAAATAATAATATAATAACATACTGATACCCGTAAATTTCAGAAATACTCGATAATTCATTTTCTAAAGGAAAAGTGCTGAATGTACTGAATAGTTGCGTGATAAAAATGTTCTACTTAATATTCGATATGCCGTGCCAAATTACGGCAGGTGTGTGACTCCTACTAATGATAAATTGAATATGCAATAAATTATGATGTCATGAATTGCTCATATTGATTGCTCACCTTCTCGACCCTTGTCCCGCGTATCCCAGGGTAGGTCCAGTCCTCTTTTTCCATTCCTTCCGGTTGTGGACCAGGGAGGCATCCACTCCTTTTGCCTTCATGTCGGCGGTTATTGTCGCTGTCCAGGTCTTCTTCGGGCGGCCTCTACCTCTTCTTCCTTCCACTTGCAGACGTGATGCTTTCTTAAGGGGATGGCTCTCTCCGCGACGCTGCACATGACCAAACCATGACAGCCTTCTTGCTCTTGCCACTTCTTGAATAGGGGCTATTTCCACATTAGATCTTATTTCTTCATTGGTCTTCCGATCCAAGCGTGTGTAGCCCTGCATCCACCTTAGCATCCGCATCTCCGCCACGTGCAGCTTCTGCTCATCTGTCTTGAGAGGGGCCCAGCACTCAGAACCATAAAGGATTGCTGGCCTGATCATAGAGGAGTATACTTTGCTTTTTATCTTCATTGGCATCCTTCTGTCACACAGCACTGGAGTCAGTCTCTTCCATGTGTTCCAGCCGCAACGTACTCGATGTGCAACATCACCTGCGCTGGTCACCTCAGTATTGACCATGGAACCCAGATATTTAAAGCAGTCCACACTCTTCACCGGCTGACTCTGAATCTCCATAGTTGTTCTTCTTGGGTCGGACGACAGATATTCGGTCTTGGAACGGCTTACCCTCAGGCCCTTACTCTCAAATGCTCTCCTCCATGCTTCCAACCTTCGCTCTACATCTTGATGACTGCTTCCAAATATTACGAGATCGTCGGCTTATAACATATCCCAGGGACCACCTCTTCTGCAGTCCTTGGAAATTTCATCCATTATTACGATGAAGAGAAAAGGGCTTAAAGCTGAGCCTTGATGTAGCCCAACAGAGACAGGAAAGGCACGACTTTCACCTTGTCTACATCTCACTGCAGTTGTGCTGTCCCTGTACATGTCCTGTATTAAACGGATGTAGCACTCCGGTACTTCCTGTGTGCGGAGACAATTCCATATCAGCTTCCTTGGGACTGTATCGTAGGCCTTTTCGAGATCAACGAACACTGCGTGGAAAGGCTTATTTTTCTCTCTGAATGCCTCCATCGCCATTTTCAGACAAAATTGTGGGTCTGTTGTGCCAACTCCTGGTCTGAAGCCAAATTGATTGATATCCACCTCAATAAGATCACGAAGACGCTTCTCCAAAATCTTCTCCAGAATCTTCATGGTGTGACTGAGAAGCTTGATACCGCGATAGTTGCCAACATCTTGATGGTCTCCTTTACCCTTGAAGATAGGTGTAATAACACTTTTCCGCCACGCGTCCGGTATCCTTCCCGATGTCAGTATCTCATTGAAGAGGTACACCAGAAGGTCCAAGCCGTAGTCCCCAAGCACCTTGAAAACTTCAATAGGAATGTCATCCGGTCCACAACTTTTACCCGATCTCACTTTTTTTCAGTTGCTCAGCCACTTCATCCCTTGTAATCATCTCCACTGGACCCTCAACAGGGATCTCCAGCAGGGATCTCTTCATGCGGCCTTGTTTGATTCAACAGGGCTTCGTAGTAGTTTGCCCAGCGCTGCCTGTTCCCACTTGCCGTTGTGATAATGTGACCCGACTCATCCTTGACGAAGAAACCTTCATAATTGTCCTTTCTCGCTTATAATTGCTCATATTGATTCTCCAAGATAAATTCCTAGGTACGGATATCTGAAATGGGAAAGAAAACATTATTTGATAATACGTGGTTGCCTACCGCAAGAATCTACATGGTCGTTGTCATGCACGCCTTCCAACGGACCCTGATCCTGGCACACTCCAGCAACCAAAATGGTTGTTCCAGTTTTATCTTCTGTATTACTGGATAGGCCTCCCTCGGTTTTGAACTTCTGCCTCCTCTCTTCTGCTAACTCATTTTTGGCGCCAGCTTTAGCTCTTGTCCACATATTCTGCAAATGTAAGGGAAGTGGATACAGGATGGGACACTTTTTAAAAGTATCTCCAGACAATTGAAAACACATTTTAAACCTATAATAGTTATGTTTTTCATTTCAGTTGGTCGTGCTTATGTCAAAAAGATATCGTTCTATAGGTTTCTAGACATTTGTTACACTGCAGGATGTTTAGTAAAAGGTTTAGTTTTTTGGATAGGATGGGACAGCGGTTAAAAATGTATAATGTGAGCATATTGATATTACAAATACATTACGAGATTATGGTTTATGATTATGATATATTTTACGACATTTTTGATATTTATTTTATTTCCATAAATAATACTTGTAACTCTAGCATCATGTGTACATTATTTGTAAGAAACATCGAAATTTACAAATTCTGTAGGCCCATTGATCAGACTGTAAGAGGTAATTATAATTAGGAAGATTATAGACTTTCATTATGTTCACCGATCATCATGTGATAAAATACATCAATGGATTTATATTATATATATACATATTTCATTCATATTACAAAATACTAAAACAAATAGCAAAAGAAAACATAAGTGATGGCTACACAAATGTTAATTCTTATCTGTGTATTTAAATGTATCTTTCAAATTTGAAGAATCAAATGATATTCAATTAAAATTCAATTTGATTTATATCTAATTCAATGAATAGTTATAAAATCAATTATATTTAATGAGTGAATTCGATTTAAGCAATGGATCAAAATAAAGACTGATGGAAATTATATAAGTTTAATTTAATTTAATCTTTATTATTATATATGTCCAAAGAATCATGGATAAAAAAATATGTCTCTTTAAAACAAGATTACTGGTATTACAAACAAACAAAAACAAATATTCCGTGCAACAGTTACTTCCTATATCTTAAATTGTGGTGGAGAAACAGCAGCTGCTCTCCACGCTTTTGTAGAAGCCGGGATCGTAATTTTTCGTAGATCGCTCCAAATTCCGAAAACAAGCGTGCTTAGTCTTTTCATTTACTCCTTAATTGTATTCTGACATGACAACGTTTTTTTACAACAAATTATCAAATTTATATATAGTACATTAGTAATTAGATAATATAGTAATTATATATAATAGTCTGCTTCCTGCATGATGCTCAATGAGAAGGATTTTTTGACCATTGAAGACCATTTTATCTCCTCATTTCTTCATCCGAAAAACTGATGATAATGAGTGGTCATCATAATCCATTTCAATGTAATAATCATGAGTAATCGTTTATTTCCAATTCATGATCACTTGGCCCGCCTTCAAAATGATGCTGTGTGGGCTCCGTGAAGAGCATTAAGACTTGTTCTACGGTATATTTGCGCGCCATCTTTGCAGCCGAGAAAAAGAATGTCAACAAGGCGTACTGTACTTGGAACAGAAACACTGGGCTAGTTGTGTTCACAGACAACAAAGCTGTTTTGTTTGACAACACGAAAGCTGATAATCGATCCAACCATAGAAATTGACAACAATAAAACCTCTAGAATGGAAATGAAGCTTCATGCAATACACAATAGTGGCACAAAAATCGCACGCATTTTCACTTAGAGACACTTGTCAACGGCTGTATCATTGGGTTAGAATCAGTCACATGTGCAATTCTAAGCTTTTCATTGGTGATCCATGCCCCAACTTAGTTCCCCCGGATGTGCCGCGACCTTGAGTCAATTTCCATTCTAGTCAACTTCAGATAAACAATCTATTTCTGTGGATCCAACCGATGCAAGCGTGTGTGAGCTTGTCATGTGACATCTGAGGTGAATGAACAATGTAGAGACACTGTAGGAAAGAATGCAATTGATTCATTGAAATGATAAAAACTATCTTTCTTTTGCGCCATTTCAGCATCCTGGTATTACACAAGTATGAATGAAATACCAGAACATCGATGAAGACCTAGAGACCTATGAAAGTGCAAGAACACATTTTGTCATCGAGAGCAACCAACTTTTACAAAGGAGCGATTGAATACAACTTTGAATACAATATTTTATTCATTAAAAAAACCATTCCCCATTCTTAACGGAAAGGGGTAAAAAACTACCCCAACACCAAAAAGTATATTTCTACAGTGTAAACAAGAAACTAGAAATTTATGGAAGGTCAATCATTCATAAGCATCGTATTGAATCTTCAAGTACATGAAATGACGGGACATAATTGTTCATCCTTTAAAAGTTGCATACGATAGAATGCATCTGGGGTAATAAGTTACCCATTTCCGTTGTATAAGGATTGAAGAGAAAAGAAAATAACCGTGAACCAAGGAATGTCAGTCTCTCTACAAAAGAATCACTTTTCACAGTAAGACGGTTTGTTTGATGCAAAATTCACTTTACGCATCAATTAATAATTATAGATTAATTGTCTAAACTTGGAGTTTGAATTTATCTTTATTTTTCAATCTTATATGTGAAGATCAAATCAGCAAGGGCTAACCCTAGGCGAAACACGGTTGATAAATAAATGAAAAATCGTACCATGCATTAAGTCAAACAACTGTGAAAATATGAAAAAACATAATAAATATAAATGCTTATAATATTCAGATGGCAGATATCCTGTGTAAGTATGAGCATAATTAGAAAGAAAATTTTTCTTGCAGATATCCTGCCGGTCTGCCACACTATGAAGGAGAATTGAACTTAAATCTGAAAGATCTTCAATATCTTGAGATCTTTATTCACTAATTAATATATGTGACATTTCATTGAAATTGTTTACTTTGTTGACAAAGAAATCATTTGACAACATAACAATGATAAGTATGTCTATCCTGCAGCTGGCATCGCTGTAATCACATCACGATTTGTTCATTGCTCGTTTATCGCACACTAGTGCCTCTCCCGTCCTTAGTTCACGGCTTCACTCATCTTCTCTCATGCGTAAATATTCGTGCCTCATCTGTTCTCTCTCTAAATTTGCGCGTGCATGCATCTGTAGAACCACATAGAGGTCGTTTCTCAGGAGCTAGCCATTCGATTGGCTTACTTCACCAAATTACGTGACACTTTACAAGGAGCTCGTTGATGAAATTCATTCTCAGTGAACATCTTACATCGTTAGGGTGCTTTAGTGGTTCATGAAGAGAGATACTCAATCGTGTGTCTGTGTACAAAATGACGATGAAGGTACCCCTTTGTCGCTCTGGGACCAAGGCCGACGCATTATTTTTCAAAGTGGGGGGACAAGATATCATAATCTGGGGAGCTTTATATTCAATTTAAACGCATGTTAGCCGCATGTATATTTTCGTCAATTTAAAGTCTACCACAATGAGCAATCTGAATAACATAAAGAAGGGTAGACACATAGAAAATAATTTAAGTGTGAAATTTATTTTTGAATAACGAATTATTTAGCAATGAGGAAAATATTAAAGACAAGCTGCAAATTTTTATCGTTCCGAGACCGGAAGCACTCTCTATTCTTATAATTGTCTTTATTCAGTTGTAATAAAATATTGTAAAGGCACAAACTTTATTACAATTGAATAAAGATGATTATGAGAATGGGGAGTGATTTCGCTTTCGGAACGATGAAAATAAACAACCTCCCGTGTACCGTCGTCAACTATCCAAATTTTGATGTTTTTGTCATTGACTTTGTTATGAATACTCCGGCAGACTTGATTTATAATTTTGTTATTTTCCATTAAGAGGTTTCTATTAAGATTTCTGCTAGGTTTATCATTGAGAATTCCAACTTACTTTCAAGCATAGGCGTCAATATAATCAGGGGGATATCTTGATTTAGCTTTACCTAACTCCACATGTGGGCGTATTACTCAAGCTCACCTCTGTGAGATCATGACGGCCTAAAAGGGGAATTGTTAAGTGCCCCAATACGTTTTGCGAAAAGTTTGAAACCAGTTTAGGTCATTTGAAAGGTTATATTTTTCCCCACTCGTTCAATCCTCCATTCATTAGCCTTTTAGACCCGTTCGTTCGTTCACCGCTCAAATGAGCTAACACCCCCGTTCCGTTCGTTTATGGCATACAACACCGGTTCAATCTTTCTTTTTAAGTCAAAAGAATATTGTACTGTGTAAAAGATGTCAACAGTATTAAAATCTGAAATCAAGTAAGTAACTCCAATTCGGAGAGGAGTTTATCCATTAACAAAGAAGAGTTATAACATCTACTTTGATTTCACCCCTATATATTTAAGACGGCAACATCAGGCAATGAAGATACTCAAAGCAATAATGAACCAATTGCATCTCCTCCATTATTTTTTTAAAAGGCCATCTGCTTTTGCTCCGCTGAAGAACTCAGAAGAGAGTAATGTCTTTCATACCTCGATGCGCTCAACTGTATAACAAGTTGCATGTCTGAATCGTGTATTTGACTTGACAATCTGACTTGTTATTTTTGAATGATTATTTTGAACGATAGCCAGTCAAAGCGTTTTAGCTCATCCTTCATTAGCTTTTGTAAATAGTTTTAGTAAGTACGTACTTCTAACGATCCTTCACGTACTTCACTTTCTTTTATGATTTCTAATGCGCTGACCTGTCATGTCTGCCAATAAAGTCTATATTGAATTGAATTGATTGTGTTGAAGGCTATCTATAGATATCTATATCTATACATATATACATGTATTATATATATATGTATATATATATATATATATATGCATCGAGAATTGTTTGTTATTATTATTATTATGGTTTGTGTTCGATTGAGACAATTGTGACCATTGAATCCTTCATTTCTGTTTTGTGTTCTTTTGTCAAATTTCTATCACACTCTATATATATGATGAATGGTCGTCCAACATCGTGGATTGTTGCAAGAGATCTTGGTTTTTCATTGCGAGCTATAAAAACAGTCACAAACTTAAATGAAACCATCCGAGCTGGCGAACTAATTGAGCGGTTAATGGATTTACTTGAAAGTACTACAAGACTAAATTTAGATCACAGTTGGATAGAAGGTTTTTCGCCATCAAATTATAATGAGATACCTGAATTTAAGACAGCAATTTTGAAGCAACGTGACGTGACTGGGAGATCAGAAGAGAGATATTCGTCAAAAACTGTTTCTCCAAGTTCTTCGGCAGACCGTGGAATTCATTTGGATGAGAGGCGAAAATTGGAAAACGAGACATTTAAATTGCTGTGCGAAGTGAACTGTGTTGAATGCTTTGAACGACCAAGGTCCATTCTCTTGGTCCCATGTGAACACTTTGTTTTATGTTCTCATTGTTATCATAAACAGAATAATTATATAAAGAAATGTCAAGGGTTTGTAACATCATATACGAATGTGTATAGATCATGATGACTCATCAAGCTCGCTTTTCATTGGTCATTAATGCTCTAGCCTGGCTATAAGAGAGACAATGGTTCCTGTTTCATTCATTCATTCATTCATTGAACAAGATTGAGCATGACCTTCAGCAGCTATATCCCTGTAGCACTTGTTCATCAAGGCAAGAAATGCAAAGGATTTATATTTTATTGTAGTGACGACGTAACAGGTTACAAAGCTGACTTAGTTGATTTGATGAAGGACATTGTAAAATTCTTCAAGTGTGAAGACAGCGTTGAGGTGCAGAAAATCCTAATGAACGCATTGATTGAAGTGCTGACAAGAGTGACCAAATTTTGGCTTGAAGAAGTGTTCCAACCACTAAGTGGAATTGAGACAATTCCTGCTCATTCTCGCTGTTATTGTTATAACAGAACGCGATATTTCAATACATGCCTGCATGACCTGATAACGTTCAACCATTATGAAGAAGATGGTGTAAAATTGAAAGTTGACGTATTTGCTGGTCCACCATCCGTCAGCATCAACGTGGCGGCGCTGGACCGAGATGACACTGCTAAGTTTCGGGCATACTATGCGAATCTTCTGCGTTTGTACGCCCAAATGTCATGTTGTAGGTGTTGTCGCCTCTCGATGGACTTAATGAGTGATCTTGAACAGTTGATAATTGCAACGAAACAAACCTTAAGTGACATTGATGACTATAAACTACCATCTGTCAATATCTGAAGTGACATCGTGTATTATGTATTGAGCAACAATGCTATTTGTAGTTTGAATTACCATCATTGTATGTATTAAGCAATAATGTTATTCGTTTTCTTCTATGTGCCTCATTCACTGTTGTAAAAAAAGAAATATGGTTGTACAAAGAAAACGACGGTCCTTTCCCCGAAAGAAACGGTCATTTAAACCTTCAAGTCAGTTTAAGAAGGCATTGCGGAAATTGAATAGAATACATTGTACATAATAATCGGAGGAAGTGTAAATTATTTCAAAATTCAAGTGATGACTTCATACGTGATCTGGCCTTTACAATTCACAAGTGTCTTCCAATATACAAGCCTTTGTTGAATCCTACGTCTATCAAAAGCATTCGCAAATTTTCGAATCCTAGGGGTAGTGATAAAGTCAGGAGAAATGTGATTCAACATGGAGGTGGTGGCTTTATGGATATGCTAAATGACATCAGTAATAGTATTTCCAAAGTGCTGGACAGTCCTCTAGGAAGAATTGTTGCAGGTGTTGCACTGCCGGCATAAAGCCAACAAATCAGAAGTTGACACGTCATCGATTACTCATTGACATTGATTGAAGTCTATATAAGATAGGCGTGCGAGCTTTCAATAGTCATTTTCAAGTGATCATCCGTCAGTGTGAGTACAACAGCAACAGCAACAACAACAACATGTCTCTTAAAATGCACATAATCAAAGAAGAGGGCGACGCTGTTGATCGCGATCTCTTGAAATTTAGACCCACGCGAAAGGTTCAAGGAATCGGAAACACGTTTTATCTTCAAACGCTTAATTATGGTGATGATGGATTATATATGTATTTACAAGTTCCATTTTTTCATAGCAATGGGATGTCATCGTCTAGCTACAGCAATCTAAGACAAATGCGTGTCACATTTCCTAAATGGCAGCAAACTACACTAAAAATGATTGATTCATTCGCAAAGGAATGTGTCGAACTACCTGACAGTGCTCTGGTACATTGGAAGAAGAAGTTGGAGGAAGGGAGTGGATACAAAGAACTACCTGAGTTTGATACTCTCTTCTTAAAATTATCTGACCATTTCCAAGCGTTTGATGCGCTGTCAAACCCAATGGATTGTGATGATCTCAAGCGTGGGCGATACATGGGCTTGGTACACGTTACTGGGCTTTACATTTGCGCTCATGGTTCAACTGGCAAATTGGCTTCTCTTGAGATGAAAGTTCTACAATTGGCTTATGAACCATTACCAATTGACAAGTGCTTAATTCATATTGAAGACATTGCTACACCAAATGAGCCGAAAGAATCGAACGATGGAAAAGAAGCCAAGGAGGTTGATGAAAGCAAGAAAAGGACGCGCAAACCGAGGGACAGCATGAAGCTAAAACTGAGGCGACAGGATGCACAAACTGACTTGAAGAGTTCCTTCGATTCTACTCTCGATGAAGATACTCAAATGTGGTAAATTACAACAACTGTATATCGTTTCAATAAAACTTGTTTGGAAATAATTTACATGTTTTAAGTTCTAAGCAAAATAATGGGTGTTAGTAAATGATGATGATGATATTGAATGACTCTGAAATGACAGATTTTCGACTTTTCACTGACCGCACAATGTGTGTTTCTGGACCAAGTCAGTCTGGTAAAACAACTTTTGTAACTCAGCTACTGCAATACAGAGATGAGATGTTTACTAAGAAAATAAAACAGGTTAAATGATACTACGGTATTTTTCAACCAGATCTGCATTCTGCACTTCGACAGCAGGGATATGAAGTAAAACAGGGGCTACCAACTGAGGATATCCGAGCAGGTGATTTGATCGTGTTGGATGATCTACTTCGCGAAAGCAAATCTTCAAAAGATGTAACTGAAATGTTTATTCAAACAGCACACCATAGACAAGCTTTCATCATCTACATCACTCAAAATATTTTTGATGGAGGAAAAGAGCAGAACTAGAAGTCTTAATACACACTATTTGGTGGTTTTCAAGAATCCAAAAGATAGTAGTCAGACAAAAAAAGATAGTAGTCATTTGAGTCGACAAATATTACCTCAGCAGCCTAAAACTCTTTCGAAAATATATGATGAAGTGACGAAGAAGCCACATGGCTACCTCTTCATTGATTTAACGCAGGAATGCCCAGAGCGATTTCGATTTCGAACTAATATTATACCAAACTCTGGAGATGCAGTGATAGTATTCACTGTCAACAGTTAATTAATTGGACCAATGAGAGTTTTAAGCAATACATATGTGCTTCAGCTACTGTGACATTTTCAAAATGAGTTTTTCAAAAATGGTTGTCATTCCCCAAGAGGAATATCTACAACTATCAATGACAAGAAATATTCAGGAAGTTAAAAATGTGGATCAACCGGTTACAGATCAACTTAAGCAATTATCTCAACAGGATAGGGAAATTCAAAAGATTGAGGATCCTTATCGACGAATGCAGTTACAGGCTGAGAATTTAGAGGAAAGACGACATATTAAGGAAAAGCTGCGCAAATTCATAACTCTTTCAACTCCTCGAGCAAATCCCATGCGAGCTGAAAGGTTATTTGATTTTATTGATCCCCACGTAAAGTTCAATGAGCGAGGAGAAATAATAGAAGAAAACGGTGATGTAATTAGGAACAGTCACATTGATGATCTTCTACAATATGCTGTGAGAGATGTAAGGCGAAAGCTGGGTGCTCCACAAGGATAGGAATACTTTCAAAAAGTGCTATCTAATCGCAACGTCCCCGATAATATAATCGGAGTACCAACTATAAACGAACTGAATAAAGTGTTGACAACCGATTCTTCAAAAGGAAAAGTAGCTATCACAGTCAAGCGAGAACCCACTGTTTCTCCTGCTACATGTCCAACTCCGAAGAGAAGGGGAGACGTTCAACACAAGCACCGAAAAGTTATAGCAAATATTAGGCAAATAACAGTGAATTTGCTTCCCATATCATGTCTATGCAGAAAATTTGCTGCTGTTTGAAGTCTGCGCTCGATAGTAAAGGAGAAGAGGGTATAGACGTTGATATCAATTGCGTTAGCAGTTGCTGTGCAAGTAATACTCGAGCGAGTCGCCAGAATAAGGAGGATGCGCACAGCGGAAAAACTGAGACAAATCTACTACGATATCAATCATCCCGCAAGCTTCAGTCGTCCGAGCGTTTTAGCCCGTGCAGCAGGTGTACGAATATAGAGACAGTGAAGAAATGGTTGAAGAGTCAACCGACCTACACGCTACACAAGGATGCAAGGAAGCGGTTTCCAACTAGGAGATATGTTGTCAATAATATTGACTGTCAATGGCAAGCAGATTTGGCTGATATGCAGCAGATATTCACAACTTCCGTTGACGCTTTAGCGAGCAGACGTATCGTGGCTCCTCGTTCAGGCAGACTGTTCATCATCATCGTGTCATAAGTTTCACCAAACAACGACGTCTATTTTTGTACGGTTTGATTCCTCGTCCCGTTAGCTACTCTGATAGTTCACCGCTGGTCTCCAAACTCAATTTACATCTCTATATATTGGTTTGAGTCCACTCATTTATGTGTTTTTTCAATTTATCTTCGCATCGCTGTTTGCTGGGTTTGCTTGTTTTCCCTATTCAAAGCTACACCGTCGGATCAGTCAGTCACGCATCTTTGCTATGACGTCAGACAGACTGCAATACTCTCGCTCCCATATCCTTAGCTTGCAGCGAGATATTTCTATCTCCCGGTCTCTACGTCGTTCCCTTTGGCATTACAAGCTCTTACGCAAGAAGGATTCAACTGTCGTTTCGTGCTGCCACGCTCCTGTGTTCTCCCAATCGATCACTCTCCCTCCTGCACATGCATCCACGCCAAGTACTCGCCTCCCTCAACTTCGTGCCTCATACTCGCACGCGCGTGCTTTCTCCCAAACGGTCACTCGCACACCTCCGCACGCATCCATGCCTAGTCCTCTTCTCCCTCAACTTCCCCATCCTGTATCGCAACCACAGCAGCTGAGATTACAACGGCGACCAAGGAATAAGCAAGTGCCTTCACCCTCTATCTTACTGTTCAGTGCCCGCTCGTTATCTAGCAAATGTGATGATCTTAAGCTACGTGCTGTTAACCTTGAACCTGATGTCATCTGTATCACTGAGACTTGGCTTGGCGCAGCTATAACTGATGAGGCTGTGTCTCTTGATGGCTATAATTTAATTCGACAAGATCGAGATGTCAATGGAGGAGGAGTTGCTCTTTATCATAAGTCCTATCTGCGTGTTTCCATCATTAACAATCCTCGCCCTAGCATCAAGTCAAACATCTTATCGTGCCACTTTCCAGACTTCGATGCTACGATTACAGTTCTTTACCATCCTTACTGGGGTGCAGCCTTTGCCCACACTACCGTACTTGAACACTTACAATCTATTTTTGTTGATCCTACGGTAAATCATTCTATTCTTGTGGGTGATATCAATGACCTACGTCATCACATTTCTGATTCCTTTTTATTCCACGATCTAAAACAAATTGTAACTGCGCAGACCAGGGGCCCGAATATTTTAGATATTATAGCTACTAATCATTCGGAGCGATTTGAGAACCCCTCTTGTGTTGCTCCACTGGGTAGATCTGATCATAAAGGCGTTTTCGTGAAACCTTGTGTCCCTAAACCTGTTATCACAAAGATAGTAAAAGTTAGTTCCTTCACCGCATCTTCCTACGCTAGTTGTTGTGAGTTTTGATGTGTATTAACTGGGATAATTTTTTCCTTGCTTCAGATGATTTGGACATTCATGTTGAAAAGTTTCAGAATTTTTTATTGTTCCTGTTACAAACGTATTTCCCAGAAAAAAACGTTTGTGACCCTCCCTGGCTCTCCCCCGCTCTAAAGGCGTTGTCCGATTCCAGAGATAGTGCTCTTTCACGTGGCAACTACCCTAAGTTTGTCAATCTTCGTGAAAGATTCTTATCAGAGGTTTCTAAAGCTAATAGTAGGTACTATCATAGTTTGAAAGCTGGTTCCCAGTCTGAGAAGTGGAAGGTCATCAATTCCCAAATCAAGAAACCAACTGTTGAAAGTATCATTGACTTTCCAAAAGCTCTTGATCTTAATAACCAATTCAAGTCAATTTCACCCCGAGATATTGATCACTTCGTCGATTCTCGGATAGATTCCCACGTCTCATCGACCTGTGTAGTCACTGAGTCTGAAGTGGTAGCCTTGATTAGAAAATGCAAATCTAACTCTTCCGGTCCTGACGACTTACCTGGGTTTTTATTAGAAGTTTTGCTGAGTTTTTGTCTTACCCCCTTTGCCTTATCTATAATATGTGCCTAAAAACTGCTTCTTTCCCGCTTGCATGGAAACGTGCCAATATTCTCCCCCTACCTAAAAAGGACAGTTCCGAATTCAGACCGATCTCTCTACTACCTTTCCTCAGCTAAATACTTTCAACACCTTGTAAGAGATAAACTTCTCCTCCCTTCACTCCAAAAGAAGATTGATCCCAAACAATTCGGTTATGTCTCGAGATTTGGTGGTTGTTCCAATGCTCTGCTGAGTGTCAGACTTTCTCTGCTTCAGCATTTCACCGAAAATGTCAACAACTCCGTCGCCTTACTTACAGTGGATCTGCAAAAGGCGTTCGACACTGTCAGTCACCATCAGCTTCTACTAACTTTAGTTAATAGATTTGGTTGCTCCCCCACGTTGTCAGCATGATCAAAAGCCTCCTACAAAATCGTCAACAGAGAGTCCGCATCCCATCTTGTGACACCCCCTTCAACGACATCAGTAGTGGCGTTTCTCAAGGATCAATTTTAGGACCCCTTCTGTTTATTTTATTCCTGGATGACATCCCTAACTTTAATGAAACAAAATGCGTGATGTATGCTGATGACATCAGACTCATTCATAAATTTGAAGACTTCAAAAACTGTAGACTCCAGCCTATTGTTGATTCGCTGTCTGACTGGGTCTGCAAGAAAAGGCTTGCTATCAATGTTTGCAAAACTAAAGTTATGTTTTTATCACGGAAATCTTGTAATGCGTCCTATCCAGACATTTTTATCAATGGTGTGCCAATCGAAGTAGTGACATCTGTGAAAATTCTTGGAGTGATTTTTTCGAATAACTTGCGTTGGAGCGAGCAATTTTCGTCTCTGTATGCAAAATGCTGTCGGGCCATGTCGTGTGTTAAGAAATTAAAATCCAATGGTAATTGTAATGACGTTATCATGCAAGCATTCTTCGGCAGCGTTTTTTGTCATATTGTATACTGTTGGCCTATTATGTGCGATTTAAATAGGAAGGACTTCAAGAAACTTGAGATGCTGTACAAAACGGCTTGTCGGTGGGCCAATTTGACCCACCATAATTCACTTCGTGATCTCCTTGACAGATGCTGTGTGAAGATCATTAAAAGTATTTGTATATATAAAGACTGTCATCCGTTGTCCCAATTTTTTGTTTTGCGTGACTCTAAGCTTGATATCAGACATTCCCGTGCCCTTCTTCCTTTACGTCGGAACTCATTTGTTCGATTTTCGTCACGTTCGTAACTTTGACATGTTGATTTTGTCAGTACCAAACAATTCTTGTATTAGTCATACCGCTTTTGTATGATAAATAAGCATTCTATTATTATTATTATATCTCAATACAATGACGGTTACAAGTACATCCTAGCCGTAATAGATATTTTATCACGATATACTTGGGTTCGCGCCTTAAAATCCAAGAGAGGAGCAGAAGTTGAGGCGGCTTTTCAAAGTATTCTAAATGAAGGGAGGATCCCACAAAGAATACAAACAGATCAAGGAAAGGAATTCGAAAATTCCCACGTTCGCGGTCTACTTGAGCGATATGACATTGAACTGTTCAGTGTTAAAAGTGCTTACAAAGCTGCGATGGTTGAGAGGTTCAATCGTACACTCAAGACAAAGATATGACGGTATTTCAGTGCTAAAAATACACATGTTTGGATAGATGATTTACAGAAGTTCGTGCGAAATTACAATGAGAGCTATCATCGGATTATAAAGATGCGTCCAATCGACGTCACTCGGGATAATGCAATGGATTTGTGGCTTCGTCTGTATGGCAAGGCACCAAAAGCAACTACCGATAAGAAGAAAATCAACGTTGGTGATAGAGTTCGCATCTCTAAAGTTAAGTCTACATTCGAGAAGGGCTATCTACCGAACTGGACCGAAGAAGAATTCTTTGTTGATGAAGTAAATAAAAAATTTAAACCAACCATGTATAAGTTAATAGACTATCATGGTAATCCAAGTGAAGGGAAATTCTGTTCATATGAATTACAGGTGGTTGATCGGAGTGAAGAAGTCTATATGATAGATAGAATAGTTAAGAGGAAAGGACATGGTAATCATAGAAAATATCTCGTCAAATGGAAGGGATATTCTGACTCGTTCAACAGTTGGATAACCCATCAAGACTTGAAAAATGTGGAAGTAGGAGCCATTAGAAGCTTTTAAGCTAATATTGGTGAATGACTACTGATCCCACATTATATCCAATAATGTCGTCTGCTGAGTTCAACATCATTCTCCCGAGCAACAACAATCCCAAGATATTTCCAGAGGACAAACCATCGGAGTATTCGGTCGAGTGTGCCAAACCTCTTTATCTGAGTGGTCCTCATGAAGTCGCATTAACTGAAGTCACATATTACAATGATATTAGTTTGTGAACGAATAATTATTTTGAAATACACAAGGAAGTACGTGAAAAGGATGATTGTTTCCGCCTATTTCAGAATGGTCTACATGGAACATGGGATTTTCATCATCTTACTTTGCATCCTTTCTCACCATCGCTACCCTCTGTCCAGAACATGATCAAAATTGAAAAGGCATATGCAACGTCTTCCTTCAATTCTACAGTTCCCACACTCAGCTTGCAAGATACAGAGAATGAAATTGGCAAAATGTTCCGACGAATAAACGATCTCTTCACTCTCACTTTAAATAGATTCTTCAAGCCAGTTGTAAAAGGCTCAACTAAACTATTGAAAGAAGGGAGGAAGCATGTTCTGCTAATATTAGGTAGAGATTTGGCACACACTCTAGGGTTTCCCAGAACTACATTTTCATCTCTACATTGGTATAATGGACTTGGATGGAAAGCTGAGAGAACAGTTAGTGATTTTCAATGTAGAATTGCACCGTTGTATGCACTACAGAAAAGGAGTGTCCGCGTCAAGGAAAATTTGAAGTTATTAAAAATATTGAAGACGTTGCAAGAAAATTTCAATGATCAGTCCCAGAAACTTTAATGACTTGTGAATATAAGAAAGAGAAAGTAACTCTTTTTACTGCTGAAATGGAGGTAGAATTTCTTGCTTTCACTGAAAAAACAACTTTAGAAAAGTCTAATTCTGCTGTTATTGAATTCGGATTTGAAATTCAGAGACTATTCAAGCATCCTGATAGTCCACCGTGTTTGACAGAATTAAATGATACATATAAGATTCAGTTGAATTCCAATAAATTAAAGACAGCAACAAACGACGCATGGCACATCAATGTATATTCCGATAAAATACTGGGTGACGAATTGAGTACCTCAACTGAGCTAGTAAGGAGGGTCAATTTAAACGTTGAAGATCTAAACACACCATCGGAAATTTGTACAAAACTGAATGAAAATGGTACACACTACCTTAACGAAGATGAGTACTTCTTTTCATATGATCCCTTAAAGAAGCGAATGGTTTTAAAAGTAGGGAGAAATTATCTCATTAGGCTTGACAAGATGTTGGCAACAATTCTAGGGTTCTCAAAATTCACAATAAATGAAGGTACAACCATTGTTAATTCAGCACCTTCACTAGAGAGAGAGAGACATCAGTAACTTATATATTTACTGCAATATCGTTGAGTATACTAGAGTTGGTGACATCGAGGCTCCATTGCTGCGCACATTTCCCCTATCATCCGTCCGGAAGCAGTTAATCAATCGTGAACTCATCAACAAAATGTATTTACCGATCATTCGAAGTGTTATCAATAGAATTGACATTTCAATCCATGATGATGCAGGTGAAATTGTTCCATTCTATGGTGGTGTTACTGTGCTGACATTACATATTAAGAATCGAGACTAAGGCTTTACGCTATTGTGACATTCTTCAGAATTCAAAATTTACAATGACAGGCTTTTATAGCAGACCATCATATCAAAGCGGATATCCCGTATTTGCTGGAGGTAGGCGACAAGTAGAAGGAGGAATATTTGGTGCATAAAAGCGTGCATTAATTCCTGGACTTAAGCGCTATGCGTTGCCAGTGATGAAACGCGTGAGAGACAGAGCTTTAGATTTTGGTGCAAATGTTGCTGCGGATGCACTCCAAGGAGCGGATATAAGAGAATCAATGAAAGTCCGTGCTCAGCAATTAGCTATCGATGCATTGGATGACCTAACAAAGTCGAGACGACCTGTTCGTAAGAGGCGCAACAAGACAAGACAGGTTGGATCCGGTCGAGTTACTAAGCAAAGACGAAGAGTTGGGAAATCTAGATTGAAGCGTCCTGTGAAGAAAACAAGAAAGTGAAAGCGGAAGCGGAAATCGAAATCAGTTGGAAATAAGTCGAAACGAAGGAGATTAACATATTTTTAAACTAAGCGAAATGCAATCGACTATCAATTCAGCTTTGTGCCTTTTTGATACATCACCCCAGCAAACTGACATAATTTCGTCGAGAATTGTTGACTATTTTCTCTCAACAAATATTGTGGGCAATGAAATACCTATTCAGTTTGATGTTACTGCCAATGCTGATGACTACATTGACTGTCAGTCTATTGACTTGAAATTGTGTGTACAAATTAAAACAAATGATGGTACTAACATTGATTCTAAGGACAAAGTGGGGTTGATTAATCTCCCAATTGCCAGTCTCTTCTCAGATGTCACTTTATCACTAAATAATAATCAGATTGAAGGAGGAGATTCATCATATCCATATGGAGCTTACTTATATACATTGACTCAGTTTCAAAACCAGGACAAACAAACGCACTTACAAGCTGCTGGTTGGTTTACAGATCAGTCTGGAAAGTTCGATGATTTCGCTAACAGTGGTTTGAAAAAGCGTGTGGAATTAACTGCTGATTCAGCTGAACTTCATCTAAAAGGTCCTGTCTATCTTGATTTTTTCCGTCAATCGAGATGTCTCCTATCTCAAGTACAAATACGATTGACATTTGTTCGTGCTAAATCAAAATTTGCTTTGATGTCATTCGGACCTGCTGCATCCTATGATGTACACATAACGGAAGCTGTCCTCAATGAGAGGCGAGTAAAAATGAATCCCACAGTCATCAATCAACATGCTATAGGACTGAAGAACCACAATGCTATATATCCAGTCAATCATAGTGTACTAACCACTTTTACGATTCCGGTGACTACCTCATCTTTTGATTATCCCAACCTCTTTCCAATTGCCCTACCGAAGGCGGTGTGCATCGCGTTTGTAGAAAATGAATCATTCTGTAGTAACTTTCAGAAGAATCCGTTTCATTTTCAACATTTTGGTATCACGAAACTAGGTCTATTCGCAGATGACAATTCAGTTGCTTGTAAGGCCTATCAACCGAATTTTAGGGAGAACAATTTTGTTCGCGAATATTGCTCTACTTTCATGGCACTAGACATGTTCAACACTGACGATTCAAATGGTATTACGATGGATATGTATAAGAATGGCTACTTCTATCTAATATACAACCTCAAAGCAGATTTTGATATAACTGGGGAAAATGTGGATGTAACAAAAGCTGGCAACCTTCGATTGGAACTCACATTTGCGGATCCTTTGAAAGTTCCTGTAACCGGTTTACTTTATGCAATCTATGACAGCACCATTGAAATTACTAGATTGAGAGACGTCTTGGCCAACTATCAGAGATGAGCAACCTCAGTAATGTGGAAATCTTAGACTTAATGAAGAAACCTCATCCCTATTCCAAGAAATTGCTTCTCAATGTATTCCCAAGAGATGAACTACCTACATCAATTCAGTCATATCCCTGTTAGTCCGGCAGCCAGAACGACTTTCTGCAGGGAACGAGGCCGAAACTGAGACTTTCACAGAATGATGTACACGCTATGCCTACTTCGAATCGGCACGTCTGCCGAGTCCTAGTGAGTTCCTCTTCTTGTCAGAGAAGATCAAAGAAAAACACATGTAAATCCAATGGGACGCAGATTGCAGTTTTTGGCTGAAATGAAATTTTGTATGTTTTCTATGATTAAACGAAAAGTACTGAGCCCAGAGTCATAATTTTTGGCATGGAGTGTCTTCAGGTCATTCCTTTTACTTTCATGCACCTCTGTCTATAAAGCTAAACACATTTAGATTTGGCGAGCCTCTTAATGTCGGCAAGCACAAACATTTTGAGCAACTTTGTCCACATTCAACCACATTCTCACATGTATTGCCGATTAGATGCATGATAAAAGCACATGCACATCATAGGAAATGACCTGAAGACATTCCATGCCAAAAAATATGACTCTGGGCTCAGTACTTTTCGTTTAATCATAGAAAACATACAAAATTTCATTTCAGCCAAAAACTGCAATCTGCGTCCCATTGGATTTACATGTGTTTTTCTTTGATCTTCTCTGACAAGAAGAGGAACTCACTAGGACTCGGCAGACGTGCCGATTCGAAGTAGGCATAAGGTGTACATCATTCTGTGAAAGTCTCAGTTTCGGCCTCGTTCCCTGCAGAAAGTCGTTCTGGCTGCCGGACTATGTTCTCTGATAATAAATACAGACACGGTCAATCTTCGTGGTAAACATTGGGTTGCCGTGTACATAAATCGCAATAGAGTAGCTGAATATTTTGACTCTCTCAATCAGCCGCCATTACATGATATATCAATATGGATGAATAGATTCTCATGGACTAGAAAGAAAGTGACATCGTTTCCACTCCAAAGTAATAGATCCCTCATGTGTGGGGGCTACGTACTATATTTTGTTAATGAACGACCTTTGAAAAGTGACTATAAAAGTGTTGTTCGATTATTCTCTAGAAATTGTGCTAAAAACGATGTAATTCTCAACAATTATATGAACTCAGTCTTGTAATAGATTCATTATATATGCAAAATTCCCAGAGCGTAACGTTTAGAGGGAGAGCAAAGTTTCACAATTGAAATGTATATTTACAAACTATTTACAACAGTCCATCAACTTTTTGCAAAATAATTTTTCAAATCACTTATTAATTGGGATACAACTTTCAAGTCTTTAATGCCAGTTATCACAACTTTCTCATTGTGGAACACAAGAACGTGATAGAGATGCCAATTTGTCATTTGTGCAGCAGGAAATAACTCCACCTCATAAGTCAGATTGGACGTAGAAGAAACTTTACGAAAGTCATAGCGATAGTTCAATTCGCATAACACTGTCATTGTTTTTACTTTCCAATTAATGTATCCCGCAATGGTATTTCCAACACGGAGTGTAAGTAATTGAGATCACAATCATCGAAGTACCCAACACACTGCACTGTTCCATTAGGAAAGAAAAGTTCAGTCATGGATTTCTCCTTCTTCAAGATTCTCTATATCAACATTGTGGGTCGCCCCAGATACAAACTCGTCGTCGGCTTTCGCCTCTTCTTCACTATTAGCCATTGATTTCTGTTGGGTATGTCTCGCTCGATTTGATGTAGATTGAGTTTTGAGTTTGCTTTTGAAACCACCATGCGATTCACCACTTTCATCTGACTGATGTCGTCCATCTCTGACGAATGAAATTATACTTTGGTAGAATCTCCTTTATAAAGGAACCCCATGTGACGTCACTAAAACGAAAAAATCGATGATCAACGTCTTTCCTCTTGGATGAACATACGTAAAGTTTGACAGTTGAATCATATTTTATCCATACCTTTTCATCGAGAGGAATCTTCATCCGAGCATCATGTCGCTCAATCAGATAAGCAAAATTTTTCAGTGAGGGCAATGCGTCACTACTAATAGAAGTACCACGATGATTTCTACTATTTGTTACAGAATGTCGAAAAACTATTTTGCTTGAATCTGTTAGGTGAATTTTTTGTCTGTCACTCAACTTCCATGTTCTGATATAATGAGGCATATTCTGAAGTTATTCTTAATGTAATTATTATAATCTGATAATTGCCTAAAGTTACTTTATGTTTGAAAATCAACATATCGGAAGGATGCTGAATGCTGTTATATATTCAAATTCAATTTCTACATATCGGAAAGATGTAAGTAGTAATAAAACGGCGAACACTCGACCGGCGCGCCCCCCCCTCTGGAACGGCAGAGTGTCGTGGTCGGCCGCCGTGGTGCTTCGAGACTGAGTCCCCCCCCTCTGGAACGACAGAGGTTGTGGTCTGTCGTGTTGTGCCGGCCAGGTTGGTCCACGTTCACAAAATGTTCGCTGACTCCCCCCCTCTGCAACGACAGAGGTTGTGGTCTGTCGTGCTGCCGGCCAGGTTGGTTCACGTTCACAAAATGTTCGCAGACTCCCCCCCTCTGGAACGACAGAGTGTCGTGGTGGTCTTGGGCGACCGCCAGGATTAGTCTTGAGGCTATAGTGTGTGATGTTTTTCGTGCAATCTGCTGAATGTTGGGTTGTAAAATGGGTTGTTTCGAGTGGAAGGAGTGCTCGGATGTGAAAACGGAGGCCAGATTTGGATTCAGCGTGAAATTCTGCATCGGTATGGTGAATTTGAACGCAATCGGAGAGAAAAATTTTCGCTGACGTCCCCCCCCCTCTGGACAGCTAGCTTCGATCTTGGCTTCTAGTGGACGGATTTTGTCGTGCAATAGCTCGTTTGAAAGATAAGAGTGAGACAAATTCACTGAAAGAATCGGCTTGTTCCTATCTGTCTTCGTTTAGATGTGAGACGCCATTTAAGATTTTGGGACATTGGCGAAAAACGACAGAGTTAGAATTTGGGACGTTTTGGGCTGTAGCTTCAAAACGAAGCATCGGATGGGAAAACGGATTTCAGATTTGGAATCAGCGTCAAATTCTCTATCTGTATGGTGAGTTTCAAGTCAATCGGAGAGAAAAAATTTTCAACATTTTTCGAAAAAACGACAGAGTTAAAATTTGGGACGTTTTGGTCTGTAGCGCCCAAACGAAGCATCGGATGGGAAAACGGAGGCCAGATTCGGATTCAGCGTGAAATTCTGCATCGGTATGGTGAATTTGAACGCAATCGGAGAGAAAAATTTTCGCTGACGTCCCCCCCCTCTGGACAGCTAGCTTCGATCTTGGCTTCTAGTGGACGGATTTTGTCGTGCAATAGCTCGTTTGAAAGATAAGAGTGAGACAAATTCACTGAAAGAAACGGCTTGTTCATATCTGTCTTCGTTTAGATGTGAGGCGCCATTTAAGATTTTGGGACATTGGCGAAAAACGACAGAGTTAGAATTTGGGACGTTTTGGGCTGTAGCTTCAAAACGAAGCATCGGATGGGAAAACGGATTTCAGATTTTGAATCAGCTTGATGTTATTGTCCAATGAGGATCGTCATCCAATGAGAATCAAGCATTTCTATATAAATAGCGAGCCTTCCACAGTGAGAATCATTCCATCGTTGAATCACACGAGTGACGGACGCACATTGTCTCTCTCTCTAGTTCCCTATTCTATTATCCAACTAAAATGGTAAGTCGCTACTTTCCTCCCTCTCCTCCCTTGAACGTAAACTTAATACAATCATTTTCATTTTCAGGCATCTACTCCATCTGCTGCACTAGTAGGACAAAATGGCGGTCAAACGTTACAAGGTTCGCTACGATCAGATCATCTACAACTGAGGCCAGTGGAAGAAACAACCAAGGTACATAATCCTACACCGCTACAGCGTAAATTTAAACAAGTCTTGCGTTATGACGATCATAGCGTAGTACTCCAAACGGGAATGCTCCCTTCCACGGATGTCAAGATAATGCGCAATCAGTATGGGGACTACATACTGATCCCCGTGAGTCCATACATTCGCCAACAACTTGATATTATTGAGGAGTACGTGACATTAAATATGGACATTCCTACTCCTCTTGCTCAAGAGTGGAAGGCGAGAGATGACAACGATACTCCCTATAGAAAGATTTGGGATGGTAATCACATTTGCCTACCAGTATCACATTGGTGTACCTACTATAAGAAGGAGGGAGATCATTCAATACCCATCAGATGTGATGAGCTCGGAGAAGGTACTTGGGATATCCTTTTCAAAGTGAATGGGCTATATTATGGTCGGCACAAGGATAATAAAATAGCCTCGCTCTCCATGCATATGGAATCCATCCTATATATTCTAAACCCACCCAACGTGGATGACATAATTGATCAAATCCTTAACAGCAGTGGTACGAAGCGCAAGTCGGAGAATAATGCTGCATCAAAACGCAAATCAAAGAAGGAGAATTACTAGTCCTTTCCTAACTCTACCCTATGACAATTCGCTTATGTGCTTTGAGTGTCGTGGACGTGGTCTTATTAGATACATTTTACTTCTTCGTTGCCATCATATCATTTGTGTATTTTATCGTGAAAAGCATCGATGTAATTCTTCATTTTGTAATATGTTATAGAACGTTTCCTTAGATGAGTAATTTCCGTTTTAGGCTTCTATCATTATTTTTATGGATTGTTAGGGTGAACCTGTACAGGAGCTCAGTGCTATTGCTATGAACAATTGGACATATCAGATTGTTCGTGTCTATCATCAACATGCCAACTGCGATCCCAATGTTGATCAATGGGCGAGAAAACACATTCATGGACTTAATCTGAAATATTTGCAAGACTATGGCTTTTCTTGTGAGAGTGCTCTTCTTATTGACTTTAAACGATGGTTAGCTACTTTCAATGTTATACGCATCTTTTGTAATAATCCTGGTAAGGAGAGGAAAGTATTTCCCAATCTAATCATTGATGATATTTTGCTCCCGCCTTGGGATAGTAGAGTGAATCAACACTACCATGAAGTCACGAAACGTTTTAAGGATTTGTGTGTTCCTATTTTGTCTGTTAGTTGTAGTAGCTACGTTCATAACCAATGCTTCTTTCCTCCTTACCTCAACACTGCCAAAGTCCTGTATGGTTATCATTGCTCGCTGTATGATAGTTACCAGCTGTATCTATTTTATCTCTTTCAAACCATTGATTTATAATGCATGCTTGTTACCGTTATTCAATAAATGTTACTATGAGAAGAGTTGTTTTCATGCAATGGATGGGTTAGATAAAGGGCGATCATGTCTTTCTCAAACGACTGCGGAACATTACATTTTCATAGGCAAAGTTTAAAAGGAGCTGTTTAAGATTATGTGATAGATTTTCATAAAGATGAGACCGACATCGAAGCAGTGGTCGATGATGCTAGCACTCTATTTCTAGAGTTAATGAATACATTCTCTGATAGCATTATCATGGCGCGATTAGTTGCGAAAATTAAGTTTAGTCATTTTGGAAAAGAGGAGGTGGAAAGTCGCTCTTTCCATTTTGCTTCTTATTCAATGGAAGTGGTAGATCACCCCGAAGAATTTTTTAAAAGACATATGATAAAAATTGCTGAACGTCTTAACGCATTTAACCATCATGGTAGCAGTCTAGTGATTGAAGCGATTTCAGATATTCACATTCAACTTTCCATAAAGAAAAATTGAAAATAATAATAATAATAACTGCATATATTATAATGCAGTGGTACTTGATTGTAGCACAACTGGTTTTCGAGCTATGTCTGCTCACTCTCGAAGTATATTTCATCTGTACATGCGTCTATTATTTAGAAAAGGCTAGCAAATTCATATCTTCAAAAAGACTTGCTATAGACATCAGTAACGGTGAAACTATGTGTTGCGATGTATGTAAGCGAAAGGATGGAAATGAAAAGCGCATCTTCAAGAGATGTAAGCATGCTTTTTGTCAACGCTGTTTCATACGTAATTGCATTCAACTTTGCCAATGTAACCACTGTGATATTGCTCATTTCGAGTGTCACTTATGTCGCAATAGTTAGTACCTATGCAAATGTGGTAAAGATAGGTTTTAGCAAAGACTAACACGGAAAATGGCAAAACGTAAAATGACGAAACGTAAAAGTCGAAAGTTTTCTTCAGCCATTCAAGCTCTCCGACGAATGAAAGCAAATCAGCGATACAATGCTATACGACATGCTAACGATAAATTCATTTGTGAAATTATTTCTCATGTGAGGAAGTTGAGGACGAAGAAATTAGCGCCAAAACAACGAAAGTTACTTGAGCGATATCCTACGAAATTGCGTTTCATCTCCAATCCTAAAGTCACCCTTCAAAGAAAGAGGAAAACTCTAACACAAAAGGGCGGTTTCCTTTCAGCAATACTTCCAATGATAGCTCCTGCAGTGGGCAACCTATTGGGTAATATCTTTGGCTCTAAGCGTTAATTATGCAAATGTTGAATCTCAAAGTAATAAAATGGATTTCAGACTTCAATGTGATAAAGTTCTGACTGTATCAGGTCCATCTCATGCAGGTAAAACTGTTTTCACGCTGAATTTATTGGATAAAAGAAGGGAGTTGTTTAAGGAACCTATCAATCGAGTGATTTGGTGTTATGGTATTTATCAACCGTCCCTGTTTCAGGAATTGCAAAGTCGCAACTTTATTCGACATGAAGGAATTATTCCAGTGGATAAACTTCAGTCTAATGATGTTGTTGTATTGGATGATTTATTAAAAGAAAGTAAGAATTCCAAAGATGTTACAGATATGTTCACTCGCGCAGCACACCATAAAAGGTGTTTTATCATCTATATTACACAAAATTTGTTTCCTGATGGAAAAGAAGCTCGTACACGAAACCTGAATACACACTATTATGCTATTTTCAAGAATCCGCGAGATAAAAGTCAATTTGAAATTTTAGCGCGACAAGTTGCACCCAGAGGATCAAAAGCCTTAATTGAAATTTTTCAAGCAGCTACTGAAAAACCATACGGTTACTTATTCATTGACTTTACGCAAGAGTGTCCGGAAGAATTTAGATTTCGAAGTGATATTTTGAAAACTCCCATGATTATCTACAAACTATGAGTTCTTATTCTCGCATGATTGTTATTCCTCAGGATGAATATGTACAATTGACTGCCATGCAGCAAGTAAAGCAACCTCTTGCAAATCAAATTTATAGGAAAGAATTAGATTATCAGCAAAATGTTCACATCAAAGATCCACATCGTGCTGTATTATTACAATCGGAAACTGTTGAGCAATTGAAAAACTTGAAGAATAAGATGCGTGACTCTGTATCGACTGCTACACCTTTAGCATCTCGCGCACATGCCATATCTCTTTTCAATAGTATTGAACCCCATCTCAATGGAAATGATAGAGGAGAAATCATTACAGATGAAAATAAAGTGATTGATGCTTCACGTTATGAAGACTTGATTCAGTATGCAACACGTAGAAAGCGCCGTCAGGGCTATGTTCCACCTGGTTGGACATACTTTCTTAAACTATTGAAAAAGCATAATGTGCCAAAATTTGCTTTAAATAATGAGACATTGAAAGAACTTGATTCAACAGTGGCTACTGCTCCAATGCTTCAGACGATGAAAATGCCAACAAATTGGTTTAAGGCGTCACCTGCTACATCCCCTCCCACACTCACTAAGCAAACAAGAGGAAGAACTCGACGTAGATCTACATCACCACTAAAACTAGTAAAAGGAAAACGTAAAACAGCTCCTCCCAGGAAATACATGTTCTCAGACTATTAATATGAAGCAGATGTGTTGCTTGCCATGTAATGAGCCGCCAGAGGTGAATGTCGTTGTCACTTGCACTTGCTGCGCCAGCTCTCACAATGAAACCCCTAAGCAATGTGAACACGATCGCAAAACCGCTAAAGCTAAATGCTGCAGTTTTTGTAAATGTAGAAAGGCAAGAAAACAAAAAGATGAGAAGGAGGAAAAAGAGTCAGTCGTCATCGACTGAACGTTTGAAGTCAATCTATTATGATGTAAAACATCCGGCAGGATTTGCATCTATCAAGAAATTATCAAAAGCGAGTGGTCTTCCACAATCACAAGTGAAACGATGGTTAAAGGGTCAGGCTACCTATACACTCCACAAACAAGCGAAAAAGAAGTACCGCACCCGCCATTATATTGTTCATGACATCGATGAACAGTGGCAAGCAGATTTGTGCGATGTCACCTCCATTTCAAAACATAACTCGGGCAATAATTTTATTTTAACCGTCATTGATATTTTCTCGCGTTATGCGTGGGCTCAACCTTTAAAAACTAAAGAATGGAAAGGAGTAGCAAAAGCATTCCAAACAATTTTTCGAGAAGGCCGCATTCCAAAAAGAATTCAGAGTGATCAAGGAAAAGAGTTTGAAAATCAGCATGTGAGAAGATTATTTGAGAGGCATGATATTGAGTTGTTTAGTGTAAAGAGTGCTTATAAAGCTGCACTCGTTGAACGTTTTAATCGCACATTAAAAAATCGCTTGTGGCGACATTTTACTGCCAACTTGACACAAAATTGGACAAAGGTTCTACAAGATACACTCCATGCCTACAATTACTCTATCCATCGTTCTATTGGACTCGGACCAGTAGATGTAAATGCTGACAATGTAGATAAAGTGCGCGAATCATTCCAACGTAAACGCACTCATGTGAAAAGTGATGTGAAAATTGGTGATTAAATTCGTATCTCAAAAGTGAAAAGTGTTTTTGCTAAAGGGTACCTTCCGAATTGGACAGAGGAGGTATTTACAGTATCAAGGATTGATCAAAAAGACTCTCCGACCACCCACAAGTTGAAAGATTACGACAATGAAGAAATTGAGGGTAGCTTTTACCGCGATGAGATTGAGGTAGTCACTGAAAGTGAAACATATTTGGTAGAGAAAATCATTCGATGTAAAAAACGGCAAGGTGAAGAATGGTGTCTTGTTAAATGGACTGGTTATCCTTCAAGTATGAACTCTTGGATGCGTCGTGCCGACATCTTTCATCTAAGTGATCGACAGTGATTCATGCAAAGTTGTAACTAACAATGTTTAGGGTTTGAGCTATGAATCCAACTGCCTCATTTTATTCACGACCCTCCTATGTAAGTGGTGGAGGACAAATTTACATCGTCGCTCGCCGCCAACGTGGAGGTAGCATACTTGGTGCACTGAAATCTGTTGTATCAGAATATCAGAATATCAGAACGTTTATTTTTTCAATTGAAAAACACGTATATGTATACAAAAGAGAATGAGATGATTGATGACAAGGCGATTGAGAAATTTACAGAATGATAAAATGGAGGTGAGATTAAGTAATGAAGTATTGTAGCACCTCTCATATCTAATGTCGGTAGATCTTTAAAGCGAAATGTTTTAAGTAATGCCGTTGGCTTTGCTGGTGATGTTGCTAGTGATCTTTCCAGAGGTAGAAGTTTTAAGAGCAGTTTGTTGAATCGTGGGAAGGAACGCGGTTTAAAAACATTGAAGCAGACCTTTGCTGGTGTTACTCAAGGAAAGAAATTACCTAAACGAATGAATAAAGGAAGGAGGAAACATCGCGGAGCTAGTAAGGTGCGATCTTCAGTCAAAAGGCATTCACGCAAACGTCGCAGAGGTTCTAATCATTCATCAGGCGCTAAACGACGACGCTGCTATAACTTCTAATCATGGAGTGTAAAACTTCCGGTTTTTGTTTGTTTGATCAACAAGCCATACAGACAGATATTCTTAGTTCAAGTATTGTAGATTATCATCCTCGAACAGCTGAGAATGCTGGCCCCATTGAATTTGTTATTCCTGGTGGTAGTGATGACTACATAGATTTGAGTTATGCGATGCTTGATTTGAGTTTTAGAATTCAGCAAGCAGATGGAACTGCTATTGACGATGCACATAAAGTTGGACTGAACAATTTACCATTGACAACATTACTTCGCGATATTTCTCTAACGATTGGAGAGCAGCAGGTGGAAGGTGGTCAAAGCGATTATCCCTATAAATCATATTTCAATCATGTATCACAGTTTCATCCAGCAGCACAAAAAAGTCATATGGAAGCCATGGGATGGTATAGAGATGAAGCAGGAAAATTTGATGTTGAAACAAACAGTGGCTTTGTAAAGCGATCTGCTATGATTAAAGATAGTAAAGTATGTCAGCTATATGGTCCGCTGAATTTAGACTTCTTTAGACAGTCAAAGTTTTTACTCTGTAATACCAGCATGCGACTCAAGCTGACATTGAATAAGCCTGAATTTGCGCTGAATGCATTTGCTAAAGTTGACAATTTTAGAATTCATGTGGAAGATATTGCACTTTACATTCGTCGAGTAGTACCGAATCCAAGTGTCATTAGAGGACATGCTGACGGTCTTAACCGCCAAAATGCCATTTACCCCGTTCAGCATACAAAGCTTCTCACCTTTACAATTCCGAAAGATCAAAAGAGTTTCATGAAAGATGGCCTCTTTCCATCGGAAGCACCGAAGCTCCTCATGGTGGCAATGGTTGAAAACGATGCATTTAATGGTAATATAAAGAAGAATCCTTTCAATTTTAAACACAATCAGTTAAGTGAAATTGCTTTACGTGTAACTGGTGTGAGTCATCCTGGTCCACCCTACAAACAAGATTTTGCTTCGGATCAATTTATGCGCAGTTATGTTAATTTTATGGATGTCTTTGGCTTTTACAATACGGATGACACCAACGGACTCACTATGAAAGAGTTTAAGAGTGGATATACTATTTATGCATTTGATTTGACTGCTGACAGCGATATTAGTGCACCCTATCGTCAAGCGAACGTGCCTCATAATATTCGTTTGGATTTGACGTTCAAAAGAACACTACCTGAGACGATCAATGTATTAATTTATGCAGTCTTCGAAATATTGAAATTACAAAGTATCGTGACGTGATTCTTCAGTATAATCGTTAATGAGTTGGTTGACTGCTGACGATATTAAGACTAAAGTGCAGCATCATGGAGACGAAGCGACGTCGAAAGCTTTCGATAATGTCTATTCACTCGATACCTTACCACCTGCAGTAAATCACTATCCCATCTTTATTGTACTAAACACTCATTCGCAGAATTTAGGCGGTGAGCATTGGAAAGCGATCTTTATTGGAGAAGACCGACGTGGTGAACTATTTGAATCTCTTGCTCAACCTCCAAATACACCAACACAGCAGTGGCTGAGAAAACATACGCGTCAATATCAGCGAAATGAACGCATACTACAACATCTACTTTCATCAACGTGTGGTGCTTTTGTACTGTACTTCATCTTAAAACGTTTACATGTATCTCGATTTGCATCTATTATTCAAAACTTTTCCTGTAATCCATCCTCTAATGAAAAAATGATTTGTAAGTTCTATCATGATTTGAAATAAAAACATCATGTTGGAAAAATTGTTTTTTATTTTACAATCCGCTTGGTACGTACATACTCAATGAGATAGTCTAGGATCACATTTGCTTGTACATGAGATTTTAGTCCAGTAATGATCACTTTACTATTATGAAAGATTGCCACATGCACAGGTAACCAACAACTAATGAGAGCTGCAGGAAAAAGTTCGGGTTCATAACACAAATTGTAACTGCTGGTACGAATCTTCAAAAATGATGGACTGTCACTCAATTGAGTAGAGATCACCATATTGTCCACAGTCAGATTCGACATCACACACCTCTCCCTCTTCCATATCCGACGTAGTAGTCTTTGTAGCTCTAAGCGCATTGACTGCGCTGATGAATGAGAAAGGGCGCCGAGAATCTGTACAGTCCCATTTGGGAAGAGTTGAAGATTCCGTGAATTGTTCATCTTCACCACTAACATTTGAGGTCGGCCCGGGTAATACTTGCTGTTTGGAAGCTGTTGGTGTAATGTTGTGAGATCGATTTTGGTGTAGAGTCTGAAGCGACGGAGAATGTTGACGATGGTGTAGCGATGGCGCTTCATGATGAAAGAATGAGTAAATTGAGCGATGTACCTTCCTTTTATACTTTTCCCAACTACCTTGATGAAATGTGAAGTTAGTATGAAGTTGGGAATGATAGAGTTGAATTCGCCGATTGTTGACGCGCAGCCAGATGCGATTTCCAATACGTGAATGTCTTTTCATATAGAAGTATTTCAAATCCTTCATGATGTGATGTAGAGATTGAAAATGACGATAAGATAAAGCAAACTCTCTTCTCACATTTCCAGTTGAATCTTTGAAATAGACGTTTCGATCATGATCCGTTTCAATACGTTGTAGGGAATCTAATTTCCAACTCATGATGCGTGGTAGTCATGTCTGATTAAGATTTGCATAGTAGGGCGATGAACTCACGACGAATAAATGTCATGATGGAGCGATGTATGTATCTTCTATACTTCTCCCAATTGTATTTGCGAAATGAGAAACAGTTTGCGGAATGAGAATGGCAGATTTGAATTTCATTTCTGTAATGTTGAAGCCAAACTTGATCACCCAAGGAGATGAATCTTAATGTTTCAAAATATTCCAAATCCCTCATGATATCATCGAGGTTGACAAATTGTCGCCATGTTAATGTAATACCTCTTGATGTATGACCATGAGAATTTTTGAAATGTACGTTTCCATCACGATCAACTCTAATATATTGTAGAGAGTCCAAAATCCAAGTCTTCATGATGTTATGCAAAGTCGCAGATCACCAATATAAAAATGTCGTTTTATCATATTTTGCTTAGCAATGCGGCTACAAAGAGATTTGCTAGTAATCGAGCCGCACTCTTTTCTACTCCCATTGATCATGCACAACAGCTAAATGGAAATTGGGAAGTGGGTGTCACTCAACTTGTTGATAGCAACTGTGTCTATACTTTTGATCATGAGGTGATGACTATTAATATGAGACGTACAGCTGCTTACCAATGTGAAAAGGGGTGCCGAGTATACATTCCACAGTGGCCAAAGAAAGATCTCTTATCATGTAAAAAGTTTATATATGATTTCTTGAATAAAGCGAGTAAACATATTGTCCAATTTACTCCGCACAATGATGATTATAATTATGTACATCATGTAGTTGAGAAAGATTGGATTGTTGGTTTAAGTCCAAGTTTAAGAAATGATTTAGGTTACCTCGCTAGCGCCTTAACAAGCTATGATAATTTTAATGTAAATTACCACATAAGTGGTCATAAACAGTTAATATATCGAGAGGAAGCTTATTATGTAGATGTTATTCCAAGAAATGAGAAGACGTTGGTGAAGAAGATTGTGATTAAGCCAAGAAAGACAAACATTACTCCTGAAACATTATTGAAGAAATTTAATTATCTCCTTCGAGTTGATGGTAAACAAGTGGCAACATTGACTTATATCAAATCATCTAATCATATTGCAATAAGTAAATTAAATGATGATGATGATCTAGTATTAGTTTGTTCAAAAGATTTTCATCAGTTCTTACGACATCGTTCTGCAGCTGTTCATGGAAAATCTGATATGTAACATTTACCATGTGAAAGGTCAAATCAATTTGATACAGAATGGACCGTATCTTTATACAGAAAGTGTGTAGAGCCTTTAGGTGGTATCTTACATGAAACAAGAGTGTTGATGCCTCGCATTATTACTTCGGTTAAATTGGTTGTAGATTATTTAAATGAAGTGATTAATGAGCAACAAATTTCATTTTCTGAAAAAGAAGGTGCTTTGTCTCTCACTATAAGTGGAAAAGGTATTGAACTAATTATGGATAAAACTCTAATGGACACTTTGGGTTTTGATCAAAATATCTTTAAAAGTGGTACTGTAACCAAAGCTAGCGCAGACATGTCGCTATCGCGTCGTATTAACTATTTTCAGATATATTCCAATATTGGTGAAGATGTACGTGTGGGAGATGTTGAAGCTCCATTGCTAGCAATGATACCATACCAGCCAAAAAGCTGCAGTATTTTATCTGAGCATACTTTCAAGAAAGTGCATTATACAAAGCTGAAATCAAACTACATCCCACAAATTGATATTGCCATTTATGACGATGCTGGTGCGTTGATTCCTTTTCATAAAGATGCTGTGACAAGTATCACACTCCATTTCCGAATGAAGAGTTAATGCAAAAGTATGCTAATATATTTTTCCAATGTGAATAATATGGAAAGTGAAAATAAGGACTCGTTTCTAATCTACTTGCCCAGTAATGCTTCTATGAATAAATTTCCCAAAAATAAACCATCAGACTATCGAGTAGAATTAAATCGCCCACTGCATTTAGAAGGTGAATGGGAGGTTGGCGTTTCTAGTATTTGCTATGATAGCAATATTCAGAATGTGAATGATTTGGAAGAAATGATATTGACTCCTCGCATCCATGATGGAATAACGATGAATAATGCATTCCAGTTCCCATAGAATTTAACGTCAGATGGAAAGTGGAACTATGAATGGATTCAGATAAAATCAGATTCTTATGAACCATTTGGGAATGAGAAAATTATTAAGGCATTCAACAGTGGTAATACTTCCATCATGAAGAATAAAAATCAGAAAGCTTATGAGTTTACTATCTATCATTAGAGTGGGAGACAGTTCCTTCGCTTTCATTCTTTTACTAAAGGTCTTACACTGAGGTTGGATAATTAATTCTATCCACATCTCGGTTTTGGCCATGGACTACATCTAACGTCAATTGCTACTGCAAATGTTAGAAAAGTTTATTCAAATCGAATCAACAAATTTCATTATAGATTTAAAATATTTGATGAAGATGTTGTAGAATGCGAAGAACGCATCATTTTGAAAAAGCGTGGTGTTCAACCTTTATCACTTATTGAGTTAGTAAAACGATGGAATGAGACTGTGGGTAAGAAGTATGGAGAGAAAATTATGGCGGACAAAAATAAGTTGGTTATTCAGAAATATAATGACAAACTTACAGTTTATTTCTCTCCAACCTTGCGTCATTTTGTAAGACATTATACACCTATTATTGGAAGCGGTGTGGTGTATGCTTCTCATGAATATCACACTAAAGCTGATTCAGTTAATGATGAATGGTGGGTGGACATCTATGGCGATCGCATCAAGAAAATTTACCAGTCTTATGAAGAATCTAAAGTTGCTATCAATATAATGCCGCGTCTATATCATACAGTTGAAAGCTTCATTCATGTAGTAAATCCTTATATACAACAGAAGTTGAAGCATGTGATGAAAAGCAAATATGATGTAAAGACACACCACATTTCGTTTTCAATTGAAAATCAACGCGTTGTTCTGAAACTGGGTGATGACAGTCAATGTCAATTGAGTAAAAATTTGAAAAAACTCTTTGGTTTTTCAATGCTACAAACTGTGTTTGCTGCTGCGCATACGATTGATATAGAAACACCAATGACACTTGATAAACATGAACAACACCTTTACATTCAAAGTGATTTGATTCTACCTATTTCTTTTGGTGAGAAAAAAGAATACATTTTACGTGATTTCATTCATGATAAAGACGCTTCATATGGAATAGTCGAGAAGATGTTTGAATCTATTTTCTATCATCCCGTCGTCAAACAAACTATACCCTCTATTGCTATCAAAATTACCAATGGTTTACAAGAGTGCATCCATGTGAAAGATACTAAATCCCTCGTAACTTTAGTGTTTCGGAAAACAAAGTGAAGTCATTGTGATATGTTTATTGAAATAAAAATATGTATATGAAAAAGTCTTTTCACAGATATAGGGGGAATGGGCTGACTGTAGGCATATATTCACAAAGAAGAAACGATCTCATGCGATACATAAAACAACAATGTTTATCTACAGATATCAACATGAAAATACTAAGTTAAGGATGATTATGCTTAGACGTCTCCTGAATGTGGTAGTGTGAGTTTAATTCTTTTGGGTCGTGGTATGTCTGTATCAGGATGTCCATGTGGAAGAGATATGTTGTGTTCTAACCAGCACCTCTTATCCTCCCATGCTGAAAGCGCCCGTTTCCTAAAAGTATGAGTTTTGATTTCATGTGACTTAGATTTTAAGATTGTCATATTGACAAACGTTATATTTTTATTTCTATAGGCTTTCCTGAAATTTTTATGTTTCATGTTAGACACCAATGATCTTGATATGCCTTTAGCGCGCTTAATGCTATCATCACTATCCTTTAATTTCATAGAATACATTTTAGGGCGGAGGAGAATCATTTCAGCTATCTCCTTCCCTGCTGTCTCATCCTTAAAGCAGCCAAGTTTTGCCTTATTTTTGATGGAGTAGAGTGGGTGATCAGTAGGATAATTTGATGTATCAAAATATCTTTCTAAAGATTTTCCTACTTCATTGAAATTTAAATCTTTTTGAGTGGTAATACCTAAGAAGAAACTATCTGTATCACCACCCAAAAAACGACCCTCTTTTACGAGAGGACATGGTTTTAGTATTTTATAAAAGAGTTGGTACATTTCAAGCTTAGAGTAATCTAGTACAGCTTGACCAATATAGATGGGCTTGCACAACTCAACTTCAGATTTTATCATTTTAACACCTACAAGGTCCTCATCGATAATATCTCTATCAATGAATAGAGTTGGTGAGACCAATTTCTTAAATTTTGTAACATCATTGACTAGTTTATAGTTTACACGTTTTCTAACATCCTCCATCGTCTTACCAAATAGACTATCATTCTTATACTTATAAAAATCTTTTTCAAAATTATTTTGGGCTAGTGCACGTTTCTGACTGTTGCTATCAATATATGGTTTGAGGAAGGCTTTCTGTCTAAATTTAATAATGCGGTGAACTCTTTTTAAAATCATGCCCGTTTCTAAATAAAATTTTAAGATGCTAAAGTGGACTAGATAGTTTTCCTTATCATACTGGGTGAGTAAAAGTTTGCGGCAAGGCTTATAGTCGGGTTGACCGCATGATTCTAAATCTTAATGAAATTGTTTCATAAAGTCGGAAAACATATCTTTGGTCACTTCACCTAGTTCAGGTGCGAGTGGAAAATCTACGGTTTTATGTTTAATATTATTTGGATAGATAAGATCTATCTCAAAATAATATCCCCAATCACCTTCATCTGGAATTGCTAGTATGTTAGAAGGGTTGGAGAGATGCTGAATTTCACTATCATCTAACCAGCTAAACTCAGAGTGAGGGAGTGGTTTGGATAGTGAACTACCATATAAATTATTTTGGTCATAATACTTAAGATGAGTCTGATCATCGCCTACTAATTTTGATTTTAATCTATGTTTATTTACAAATGTGAGACCACCGCGAATTCCTCGCTCAAATAAATTATACATCTCTGGATCTTGTAAGAGATGAATGGTCTCACCAGTCATTTTAAAAGCAGACTTAAATGACATGGCTGGCAGACTGACAAAGTGGACGGGATCTAACTTATCTTCTTCTAATGCCACTCGTCGAAACTCCTGAAATACATCAGCCAGCAAAAATACATCTAACTTAAGATAGGCAATCATATATTCGCCAAATGTATGGCAGTCAAATTTTATCCATGCATCTTGTGCATGATCATAATCTTCGGTCTTACATTCTGCGCCGGTCAAATCATTTTTAAATTTATCTATGGGCGGAAGAGAAGTCTCGCCGAGTTTACTAATCGCATCAAAATATGCATATGGAAAGACTCCTTTCCGTGTGATGACTTCATCGGTTAGATTTGGATATTGTTTCTTAAGATTTTGTGTTAGTGGAAGAGACTTTAGATTTTGTACGAGAGAGGCCAGTGATGCAGTCATAAATTGGTAGGAATCTAAAAATTTTATATCAAAATAGACCGTTTTATTTTCTTTAGTTTTATCGACAGGCACTTTTGCTGCCATGGCCATAAACTTCTCTCTCGTTTGTGCTATTACATCAAGCTTCCACTCTTTCATTTGACCTAAACCTCCTTTTATTATCATATGGCTGTCGTAGCCCTTGAAATTATGGAAAATGACGGGTAATGTACGCCGTTTCATCCTAAGTGAAAAATTGCATTTTGAACATAGTGCGTTTCTACATTTACCAGTGATGTGATCATGGTCGCGCACTTTCTTAATCTTATCATCATCAAATGTTCTACTACATTTGGGGCAAACGTTGCAACTATCAAATTTTGCTTGATCATCTGCTGTCATATGCAATGATCTGCGATAGAGTTCACCATCATACTTTTGTTAAAATTTTACAGCCTGTTCGAGGAATTGTAGGAATTGGTAAATACAATCCTCACCTTGCCAGACTTGCATTTTATTTTTTCTATTTTGGAAATGGTCATGCCATACTTCATAGCAGGATATGGCTGCTGGCTTGTGGATGATATCATCGATATAGCATTCGATGTCAGCATAGATGACACGAAGAGGACTTAGTTCACCGCCATTCTCTCTATATGAAAACTCCTTATCTTTGGGCAGCGCTCCATTTGTAGTTTACCTCGCTTACACCATTCGCAATGAGTTTCAAATCTATTTTTACTCCTAAAGTTGCGAATGCATCTGTCACAGTAATAAATCTATGATGAGCTAGAATTTCTTAAGTGGTGGTATAAGCGAGAAATTTTGGGAATACCGCAGTAGTGCCATTCCTCACTATCATCCTGTCTTACTAATAAAAGGTTGACAACGTGCTCATAACAACTCGAACGCGAGTTGTAGCCGACACCCTTTAATCCCTTTTCCCAAACATGGAGAACTATTTTGATGTTGTTCAATTTTTCAAATTTTTCTATATCCTTAATTTTCATATCTTCACTATTGCGGTCATCAAACGTTAATTCATTCTCTCACTGTTGATACTTACTCTTACGGTATCGGCTATACTGTACATCATTATAGTGGAGAATGAAGAGGACGGCATACTTAAAACATTGCGATTCGCAATCTACAGAAATGACTGCTGCTTTATTTCTTACATTTTTCGGAAGTTTAAAGGAACCTCGTCAAGAGTAGTTCTCTAATAAAGTGATTTTAATCATGGCGGTCTCAATACCATCAAAAACGAGGCCACTATCACGCTCGTTAAATTTATCTATATTTAATTTTAACCCTGGGATATGGAAATTTATCCAAGACTCACAGTCTACAACTTCGGTTGCAGGAGAGGAGGGTATGTGAAACTCCAACCTCTCTACTATTTGACCAGTATGGTGGTCGATTTTTACATATTTTATTTTGAGATAGATGAGCGCCTTCATTCTAAAATTGACTAAATTGTTGAAGAGAGCACCAATCAAAGATGAATTTTGATGAAACCATTCTCCAAAGTCAGTAATGGTTTCTGAGGATTCCATCTGGTAGTTCCTCACTAAATTATTTATCGACACTTCAGAGAGTCGGATAGAGGAGGTGCTGTTAGTATAACTATCGTCACTGTGTGTATGTCGAAGTCTATGTGAAGATAGTTCAAAATGTGACTCAAAAGACTGAATGCATAAATCGCAAGAAAAGGAGACATCGTTAACAGAATCATCCCCACCTTCGGAGATTGATGCTGACTTAGGTCTACAAACACCTCGCTTGATGTGTCGGACGAGATCACGCTTCCTCGTGAAGATGTGTCCACAGTCAGCACATTCCCGATCGTTGCATTCCCGCGACAATGTTGCCATGGACTCGCACGAGATGGGACTGGTATCACTTGAAAGAGAAATCATTCTATCATCTCTGTTCAAGTCTCAGTGTATTGTTACAACCTACCTTGACTCAACAACTCTAAACTTTCCTCGAGTAGGGAGGGCGTTGGTGATGAAGTTGATGCCTGAAATTGAGGAAGATGCTATTAGCCACACGTTTGAGGGAGATGAGTGAAGAAATTTTCAACTTACCATTTCAACGAAATCAAGTTTAAGGTTGATACTTCAACAAAATAGAGACTTCACTCAAATTTGGAATTCACTTGTACGCCTCAAATATAGAATTCGCCAGAGAACACTTCACTTATACGTCTCAAAGACAGAGTGAAATGACACGAATGTCACTTTACATATATGCTTTCATATTCATCATTCATTGGCTGTTCATTCTGATTGGTTGCTTGTTGATACTTAAGAATTAGAAAACATTTCAAAGTTATTATTCACAGTCAACATGACAAGCCCTCTGACAACACCAAACACAAAATTCTCTTCTCCATGCTCAACACCAAAGGCGCTCGTTGCACCAAACGCTGCAACGAAGGGGAAAGGTAGAGAAGGTGTACCGACTGGACAATATCAGAAAGTTGTCATTAGCAGCGGATGACGAAGAGGAGAGTGTATGTGAGAAGGAGTGTCCCGACTTAACAGGCGTGAGGTGGAAGTATCTCCAGTACGATACTGACGATGTGATGGAGATCACCAGCACCAAATTCCTCCACCAATTATGGGAGTGGTACACCCCTAACTCCCAGCCACGAACTATGGCGGAGTGGGAGTATATCGACAAAGTGAGGCTTGCAGTGGAAGAACGATTGAAACAAGTGAACTGTTTTTGTGATCTATGTGAAGCCAGACTCTGGGACGATATTGACGATGAAGACCTTTTGAAATACATGCCATAATAAATTTTTATTTCATATTATCTTTGCTTTCATACTGACTTACTTGAATGGGGCTTCAGTGGATGATTTAACCATGTATACTTTTTCATTTGGAAATAGTAACACGCTTAGTCTAACTTGTAAACTTATAACATTTCATATGGGTGATGATGGTAGAGGAAATAGTGTTAAATAAAATTAAGATAGCTTACACTTCTGATACAGGGATAGCAATCGACTGCGATCCATGTGTAAAGAGCTTGTTAGACTACGGAAGAGAGAAGTGTGTTATGTTGCGTGTGGCGCGTGAGTGTCCTCCCATTTCATTCCATTCATCAATTCGTCTCATTGATAGAGACAGGTAGAACTCATGGTTCTCATAACGTATGCAATGGAAAGTTTTAGGCAACCTTCGACAGTTGGCTTAATTTCGCCCTGGCGCGAATGCATACTACGTTGAGACAGAGGCAATCACTTGCAAACATGACGCAGAGAGGTTTAACAAGATTGACCATTGCCGAATGTCCCTTGCGGTATACATAGCTACGGGTTTCACCGCCGCCCTTTACAGGAACGCCCGTCGAAAGGAAGTATTACACCGAACTTCATTTGCAACGTTCAAGTTAACTGATAGCAGATTCAACTTAATGATAGTATTCGCCAGTCTGAAGACTGCCCAGGGCAAACCGCGAGGAGGTTCTATCATGTCTTGCCCCATGGTGGCCCCATAAGGACCGTTTGTGGCGTTCTCGGGTTGTGTGATAGGGACTCAGGCTTGCTGTTTCGACTGCGGCTCCGGAAACAGGGCGGGTGGTCGCTTTTCTTGGATGTCTGCAAAGAAAGAAGTAGTGAGTTATCATCTTACATTTTAATTTAGTCATTTTTACTTACAGATCTTCTCGGACGCTTCCTCATAAAGGAAATTCGAGATCGGATTACGATGATCGAAGGTGAAGTGTAGACACTCCACCCCTTTCTTCACCCGAGAGTAGCATTTCTCCCCTCATCCACGCTCGTACAAGAGAGGAGTTTCTGCTACTCTCCCCTTTCTAATAGGGATGTGCAGACGGCTGGAACGCACCCTTCGATCGCGAACCACCAGCTGCGTCGAACGGTGCAGCTCGTGGTTTGTCTCGACCACCTTAGCCATCTGCACGCGGAGTCTCTCCACTTCCTCCTTCAACCTTCGTATCTCCTTCTCCCTACTTTCCCTCTCTGCTAGCAAAGCCTCTTCTCTGGCTTTCCCCTCGAGAGTCTTGAGCCTCTCCTGCTCCAACTCGCCATCCCGCTCGCTTGATCTCTCCTTCACCTTCTTTATCTCTCCGGCCACGTTCTTTAGGTCCTAATACTTTGCCTTGTATGAGAAGGCCTCCTCCTTCAACTTCTCCACCTCTTTCTTTAGTCTATCCCGTTCGGCGATCACCGGCGGGCGCTTGACAAAATTGCGACATTGTGTTGCAATTCCGCTCGCAGTCACGGCTGTAGGGGTCTAGCGATCGAGGTCGACGTTCTCGATAGGTTGCGACTGTAGCTCTCCCTCCTCCTCCTCCTCCTCACTATCGCTGCTGGACAGCGAGCTCTCGCTACTAAGCGAGGATACAGCGGCAATCGCTTCAATGGCGGATTGTATTTCAGTGGCCTCAGTGGTGAAGAGTGAACTCCGTTCTTGCTCGTTGGCAGATTGTAGCTCCAAAGAACGGAGCTCAGTGGCGAAGAGTGAACTCCGTTCTTCTTCGCCTACTTCGCCTGTTTGACACTCGCTGTGTTGTGAGTGCCAATCCTCCAACCGCTCACTTAAGCGACTGACTTTGTGGGCTCCGCAATAGTAGAGACCGACCCCTATCTGTTTCTTGTTAGTGCAAGCGTGTTTCTTGAAGGCGTCAGCTCGGAATACCTTCCGGCATTGACACAGTTTGAAACTGGTCTTGACATTATTGTATTTCGGCATTTCTGAAGCGAAAAACGGAAAACAATGATTTTACACTTAGTGAGGAATGATAGATTTGAGTATAGTGAGTGGCACTCGATCCCGTCAACAGCCCGAAGGCCTTGTACTGATCACTAGGGAAGTGAGAGATCTTCCCCGATACCCGCTATTTACAGCTGAAGACATCATTGTCACTGCCCCAAAGTGGTAACAGCAACGCCGATTCAAAGGTAGTGAACAGTAGCTGGGATCTAACCCCTCAAAGCTGCCTTAGACTTAGTTAAATTTGAAATCTGATAGCAGATTTGAACTCAGGATACTTGGAAACCTTGAGGAAACATCCCAAGTTATTGCTTTGATCAGCTTGATAGCAAGCCGTAGAGAGCTTGATTCACCAGCGTTTTGCAATGGAGATGTTTAGAGGCCACCCACGACAAGATAGCTAAGACTCAACCGATTGGCGTTCAAAGTGCTACGTTGAGAACTGTGTCAAATGCCCAACATGAGACATGAGTTGTCCCAGCGGTTACGGTCTAAACCATAGAAATCCGATTTTTTGCTTTTGTTTAAATTAGTGGGACTAGAATGGCCATCAGCTGATTTTGATGGCAATTTCAGCTGTTCGGTTCGGCGCCGAAATGTGTCAAGGACAAATCAAAGTGATAGATCCTATGAATTTGATGCGTTTTTCATTGAAATTGTTTATTCACAAGTTTTCTAATTACCTGTCTGTAATCAGTTTAAAGGAGTACGCCCATATGTGCTGATGTCTTTGTAAGAAATAATTTACAAGTCAAAATTAAACTTAAGGTACCGGTACCTGACCTTGAAACCATCTGCGCATGTTGGCCCTTTTCGAGTTGCCAAATCGATGTGACTTTGGCAACTCGAAAAGGTGATTATTTGCAAAAATGTGTGCTTTTTACATGAACTTTGTCAAGGTCTCAGCGGAAATTTTAGTCGGTCAGGGCCCGCTTATTTTGGGAAAACCGGCAATTCTAAGTTTGTTAACAAATTAGGAAATTGCACTCGCATGTAAGTTGTGATTAAGTTTCAACCAATATATTTTGGAAAAACATAATTTTAATATTCTGTTGTTTTACTGCATGTCGTTGCATCGATACTGTTTGAAATAACGCAATGCACGTGCTGGCTGTAGAATATTTCATGTTACAGAGTCAAAACTCTAGTGTTCTCTTAACTTTCTATCTCTAGTTTAGTTATTTTCATACAACCATGTTCAATTATCTGTTGGCTGGTTCATAAATCCTTTAAATCCTTCATTGGATCTTTCTCAATTTCCAGTTGCAACCAAATTTCTTTTTTTAAATCGTTTAGAGCAAAAGCCTATCTAACCAACCAAAATAATTTTGAGATTCAATTCTACATAAGTTTCTCGAGTTTTCTCGCTTCTAGCAGAAGGAATTCATGTTTTAAGTATTTCATCTGATAGACAAATAGAAGAGGCTAAACATGAAACCCTTCTGAAAACCCTTCTGAATTCAAACATGAATTCCTTCTGCTAGAAGCGAGAAAACTCGAGAAACTTATGTAGAATTGAATCTCAAAATTATTTTGGTTGGTTAGATAGGCTTTTGCTCTAAACGATTTAAAAAAAGAAATTTGGTTGCAACTGGAAATTGAGAAAGATCCAATGAAGGATTTAAAGGATTCATGAACCAGCCAACAGATAATTGAACATGGTTGTATGAAAATAACTAAACTAGAGATAGAAAGTTAAGAGAACACTAGAGTTTTGACTCTGTAACATGAAATATTCTACAGCCAGCACGTGCATTGCGTTATTTCAAACAGTATCGATGCAACGACATGCAGTAAAACAACAGAATATTAAAATTATGTTTTTCCAAAATATATTGGTTGAAACTTAATCACAACTTACATGCGAGTGCAATTTCCTAATTTGTTAACAAACTTAGAATTGCCGGTTTTCCCAAAATAAGCGGGCCCTGACCGACTAAAATTTCCGCTGAGACCTTGACAAAGTTCATGTAAAAAGCACACATTTTTGCAAATAATCACCTTTTCGAGTTGCCAAAGTCACATCGATTTGGCAACTCGAAAAGGGCCGTTTTCGGAGTCAGCGTCAAAGGCTCTAGCTTAGGTGAGTTTCAAGGCGCTCGGGCCGAGAAAAAATTTTCAACATTTTTCGAAAAACGACAGAGTTAGAATTTGGAACGTTTTGGTCTGTAGCGCCCAAACAAAGCATCGGATGGGAAAACGGAGGCCAGATTCGGATTCAGCGTGAAATTCTGCATCGGTATGGTGAATTTGAACGCAATCGGAGAGAAAAATTTTCGCTGACGTCCCCCCCCCTCTGGAGAGCTCGCTTCGATTTTGGCTTCTAGTGGACGGATTTTGTCGTGCCATAGCTCGTTTGAAAGCTAAGAGTGAGACAAATTCAGTGAAACAAACGGCTTGTTCATATCTGTCTTCGTTTAGATGTGAGACGCCATTTAAGATTTTGGGACATTGGCGAAAAACGACAGAGTTAGAATTTGGGACGTTTTGGGCTGTAGCTTCAAAACGAAGCATCGGATTGGAAAACGGATTTCAGATTTGGATTCAGCGTGAAATTCTCTATCTGTATGGTGAGTTTCAAGGCAATCGGCGAGAAAAAATTTTCAACATTTTTCGAAAAAACGACAGAGTTAGAATTTGGGACGTTTTGGTCTGTAGCGCCCAAACGAAGCATCGGATGGGAAACGGAGGCCAGATTCGGATTCAGCGTGAAATTCTGCATCGGTATGGTGAATTTGAACGCAATCGGAGAGAAAAAATTTTCGCTGACGTCCCCCCCTCGGGAGAGCTCGCTTCGATTTTGGCTTCCAGTGGACGGATTTTGTCGTGCCATAGCTCGTTTGAAAGCTAAGAGTGAGACAAATTCAGTGAAGCAAACGGCTTGTTCATATCTGTCTTCGTTTAGATGTGAGACGCCATTTAAGATTTTGGGACATTGGCGAAAAACGACAGAGTTAGAATTTGGGACGTTTTGGGCTGTAGCTTCAAAACGAAGCATCGGATGGGAAAACGGATTTCAGATTTGGAATCAGCGTGAAATTCTCTATCTGTATGGTGAGTTTTAAGGCAATCGGCGAGAAAAAATTTTCAACATTTTTCGAAAAACGACAGAGTTAGAATTTGGGACGTTTTGGTGTGTAGCGCCCAAACGAAGCATCGGATGTGAAAACGGAGGCCAGATTCGGATTCAGCGTGAAATTCTGCATCGGTATGGTGAATTTGAACGCAATCGGAGAGAAAAATTTTCGCTGACGTCCCCCCCCCTCGGGAGAGCTCGCTTCGATTTTGGCTTCCAGTGGACGGATTTTGTCGTGCCATAGCTCGTTTGAAAGCTAAGAGTGAGACAAATTCAGTGAAAGAAACGGCTTGTTCATATCTATCTTCCTTTAGATGTGAGACGCCATTTAAGATTTTGGGACATTGGCGAAAAACGACAGAGTTAGAATTTGGGACGTTTTGGGCTCTAGCTTCAAAACGAAGCATCGGATTGGAAAACGGATTTCAGATTTGGAATCAGCGTGAAATTCTCTATCTGCATGGCGAGTTTCAAGTCAATCGGAGAGAAAAAAATTTTCAACATTTTTCGAAAAAACGACAGAGTTAGAATTTGGGACGTTTTGGTCTGTAGCGCCCAAACGAAGCATCGGATGGGAAAACGGAGGCCAGATTCGGATTCAGCGTGAAATTCTGCATCGGTATGGTGAATTTGAACGCAATCGGAGAGAAAAAATTTTCGCTGACGTCCCCCCCCCCTCGGGAGAGCTCGCTTCGATTTTGGCTTCCAGTGGACGGATTTGGTCGTGCCATAGCTCGTTTGAAAGCTAAGAGTGAGACAAATTCACTGAAAGAATCGGCTTGTTCCTATCTGTCTTCGTTTAGATGTGAGACGCCATTTAAGATTTTGGGACATTGGCGAAAAACGACAGAGTTAGAATTTGGGACGTTTTGGGCTGTAGCTTCAAAACGAAGCATCGGATTGGAAAACGGATTTCAGATTTGGAATCAGCGTGAAATTCTCTATCTGTATGGTGAGTTTCACGGCAATCGGCGAGAAAAAATTTTCAACATTTTTCGAAAAAACGACAGAGTTAGAATTTGGGACGTTTTGGTGTGTAGCGCCCAAACGAAGCATCGGATGGGAAAACGGAGGCCAGATTCGGATTCAGCGTGAAATTCTGCATCGGTATGGTGAATTTGAACGCAATCGGAGAGAAAAATTTTCGCTGACGTCCCCCCCCTCGGGAGAGCTCGCTTCGATTTTGGCTTCCAGTGGACGGATTTTGTCGTGCCATAGCTCGTTTGAAAGCTAAGAGTGAGACAAATTCAGTGAAAGAATCGGCTTGTTCATATCTGTCTTCGTTTAGATGTGAGACGCCATTTAAGATTTTGGGAGATTGGCGAAAAACGACAGAGTTAGAATTTGGGACGTTTTGGGCTGTAGCTTCAAAACGAAGCATCGGATGGGAAAACGGATTTCAGATTTGGAATCAGCGTGAAATTCTCTATCTGTATGGTGAGTTTCAAGGCAATCGGCGAGAAAAAATTTTCAACATTTTTCGAAAAAACGACAGAGTTAGAATTTGGGACGTTTTGGTCTGTAGCGCCCAAACGAAGCATCGGATGGGAAAACGGAGGCCAGATTCGGATTCAGCGTGAAATTCTGCATCGGTATGGTGAATTTGAACGCAATCGGAGAGAAAAATTTTCGCTGACGTCCCCCCCCTCGGGAGAGCTCGCTTCGATTTTGGCTTCCAGTGGACGGATTTTGTCGTGCCATAGCTCGTTTGAAAGCTAAGAGTGAGACAAATTCACTGAAAGAATCGGCTTGTTCATATCTGTCTTCGTTTAGATGTGAGACGCCATTTAAGATTTTGGGAGATTGGCGAAAAACGACAGAGTTAGAATTTGGGACGTTTTGGGCTGTAGCTTCAAAACGAAGCATCGGATTGAAAACGGATTTCAGATTTGGAATCAGCGTGAAATTCTCTATCTGTATGGTGAGTTTCAAGGCAATCGGCGAGAAAAAATTTTCAACATTTTTCGAAAAACGACAGAGTTAGAATTTGGGACGTTTTGGTCTGTAGCGCCCAAACGAAGCATCGGATGGGAAAACGGAGGCCAGATTCGGATTCAGCGTGAAATTCTGCATCGGTATGGTGAATTTGAACGCAATCGGAGAGAAAAAATTTTCGCTGACGTCCCCCCCCTCGGGACAGCTCGCTTCGATTTTGGCTTCCAGTGGACGGATTTTGTCGTGCCATAGCTCGTTTGAAAGCTAAGAGTGAGACAAATTCACTGAAAGAAACGGCTTGTTCATATCTGTCTTCGTTTAGATGTGAGACGCCATTTAAGATTTTGGGACATTGGCGAAAAACGACAGAGTTAGAATTTGGGACGTTTTGGGCTGTAGCTTCAAAACGAAGCATCGGATTGGAAAACGGATTTCAGATTTGGAATCAGCGTGAAATTCTCTATCTGTATGGTGAGTTTCAAGTCAATCGGCGAGAAAAAATTTTCAACATTTTTCGAAAAAACGACAGAGTTAGAATTTGGGACGTTTTGGTGTGTAGCGCCCAAACGAAGCATCGGATGAGAAAACGGAGGCCAGATTCGGATTCAGCGTGAAATTCTGCATCGGTATGGTGAATTTGAACGCAATCGGAGAGAAAAATTTTCGCTGACGTCCCCCCCCCTCTGGACAGCTCGCTTCGATTTTGGCTTCCAGTGGACGGATTTTGTCGTGCCATAGCTCGGTTGAAAGCTAAGAGTGAGACAAATTCACTGAAAGAATCGGCTTGTTCCTATCTGTCTTCGTTTAGATGTGAGACGCCATTTAAGATTTTGGGACATTGGCGAAAAACGACAGAGTTAGAATTTGGGACGTTTTGGGCTGTAGCTTCAAAACGAAGCATCGGATTGGAAAACGGATTTCAGATTTGGAATCAGCGTGAAATTCTCTATCTGTATGGTGAGTTTCAAGGCAATCGGCGAGAAAAAATTTTCAACATTTTTCGAAAAACGACAGAGTTAGAATTTGGGACGTTTTGGTGTGTAGCGCCCAAACGAAGCATCGGATGGGAAAGCGGAGGCCAGATTCGGATTCAGCGTGAAATTCTGCATCGGTATGGTGAATTTGAACGCCATCGGAGAGAAAAAATTTTCGCTGACGTCCCCCCCCTCTGGACAGCTCGCTTCGATTTTGGCTTCCAGTGGACGGATTTTGTCGTGCCATAGCTCGTTTGAAAGCTAAGAGTGAGACAAATTCACTGAAAGAATCGGCTTGTTCCTATCTGTCTTCGTTTAGATGTGAGACGCCATTTAAGATTTTGGGACATTGGCGAAAAACGACAGAGTTAGAATTTGGGGACGTTTTGGGCTGTAGCTTCAAAACGAAGCATCGGATTGGAAAACGGATTTCAGATTTGGAATCAGCGTGAAAATTCTCTATCTGTATGGTGAGTTTCAAGTCAATCGGCGAGAAAAAATTTTCAACATTTTTCGAAAAAACGACAGAGTTAGAATTTGGGACGTTTTGGTGTGTAGCGCCCAAACGAAGCATCGGATGAGAAAACAGAGGCCAGATTCGGATTCAGCGTGAAATTCTGCATCGGTATGGTGAATTTGAACGCCATCGGAGAGAAAAAAATTTTCGCTGACGTCCCCCCCCTCTGGACAGCTCGCTTCGATTTTGGCTTCCAGTGGACGGACTTTGTCGTGCGATAGCTCGTTTGAAAGCTAAGAGTGAGACAAATTCAGTGAAAGAATCGGCTTGTTCCTATCTGTCTTCGTTTAGATGTGAGACGCCATTTAAGATTTTGGGACATTGGCGAAAAACGACAGAGTTAGAATTTGGGACGTTTTGGGCTGTAGCTTCAAAACGAAGCATCGGATTGGAAAACGGATTTCAGATTTGGAATCAGCGTGAAATTCTCTATCTGTATGGTGAGTTTCAAGTCAATCGGCGAGAAAAAATTTTCAACATTTTTCGAAAAAACGACAGAGTTAGAATTTGGGACGTTTTGGTGTGTAGCGCCCAAACGAAGCATCGGATGAGAAAACGGAGGCCAGATTCGGATTCAGCGTGAAATTCTGCATCGGTATGGTGAATTTGAACGCAATCGGAGAGAAAAATTTTCGCTGACGTCCCCCCCTCTGGACAGCTCGCTTCGATTTTGGCTTCCAGTGGACGGATTTTGTCGTGCCATAGCTCGTTTGAAAGCTAAGAGTGAGACAAATTCACTGAAAGAATCGGCTTGTTCATATCTGTCTTCGTTTAGATGTGAGACGCATTTTAATATTTTGGGACATTGGCGAAAAACGACAGAGTTAGAATTTGGGACGTTTTGGGCTGTAGCTTCAAAACGAAGCATCGGATTGGAAAACGGATTTCAGATTTGGAATCAGCGTGAAATTCTCTATCTGTATGGTGAGTTTCAAGGCAATCGGCGAGAAAAATTTTCAACATTTTTCGAAAAAACGACAGAGTTAGAATTTGGGACGTTTTGGTGTGTAGCGCCCAAACGAACCATCGGATGAGAAAACGGAGGCCAGATTCGGATTCAGCGTGAAATTCTGCATCGGTATGGTGAATTTGAACGCAATCGGAGAGAAAAAGATTTCGCTGACGTCCCCCCCCTCTGGACAGCTCGCTTCGATTTTGGCTTCCAGTGGACGGATTTTGTCGTGCCATAGCTCGTTTGAAAGCTAAGAGTGAGACAAATTCACTGAAAGAATGGGCTTGTTCCTATCTGTCTTCGTTTAGATGTGAGCCATT
>CAJQUW010015837.1:0-131680 GCA_907163375.1 Prostheceraeus crozeri | reverse complement strand
CGCATTGACCGTTATAGATTTATATACACGATATGCTTGGGTAAAGCCTTTAAAAAATAAAAGTGGTCTTTCAGTTAAATATGCGTTTGAAGAAATCTTTAAAGAAAGTAATAGAAAGCCAAAAAAATTGTTTGTTGATAAAGGGTCGGAATTTAATAACCGAAACGTTCAGCCACTATTTGAAATTGTTTATTCAACTGAAAATGCAGGGAAGGCCGTAGTGATAGAAAGATTCAATCGGACGTTAAAAAATAAAATTTTCAAGAAATTTACTCAGCAAGGAAATCAGAACTGGTTAAAAATATTACCAGGAATTGTAGAGCAGTACAATAATAAAGTTCATTCAGGTATTGAAGAAACCCCAAAGAATGCTTCTGACGACCCTGATTTGATACGAAAGAAAATATTCGAGAATAATAATTCGAATGAGAGTAATCCGAATTTGCAGAAACTTAAGCCGAAATTTAAAATTGGAGATAGAGTTAGAATATTTAAATATAAGAACAAATTTGAAAAAGGCTTTGTTGGTTATTGGACTAAAGAAATATTTGAAGTTTCTAAAATAAATCAAAGTTATCCGATTACTTATGAAATTAAAGATTTAGATAATGAGGATATCAGAGGCCGTTTTTATCAAAATGAATTACAACGAACTGATTTTTAATTATCATTATTATTATTATTGGAACTAACGTTTCGGGAATGAAATTCCCTTGTTAGGCGTAGCCATAGAACCTACGGTTCGTTCAATTCTAACATTATATCTAGAAATGGTACTCCTTCCTGTAATTTAAATAAAACATAAAGACATAATTGTCCACAATAAGTAGTGCCTGGTGTTTGAATTTGAAACGTATTGTATGTTCCCGTTCCAAGTAATTCTTTTACTTCATTTGTAGGTGGAAGCCCGTATGAGTCAAAATAATAATTATCTCCGTTTTTACTAAAGATACCTGCTGACCAATGTACGCCGTTTTGGTCTGAAGTGTGAAGATTCGTTATGAAATTTACAGTTATTGATGGCCTATTTTTTAGGAATTGTAATTCATCCCTCATCAATATGTGAAAATTCTTTATTCCTAATCGATTAGCAATCTTATTTAAATCGAAATTCGTTGTTGTCTGTGTTCCATATAATTTAAAAAACTCATTTATGTTGCTCATTTTATAATAAAAAAATTTCTTAAGAGACCCCCAGAAGTCAGAAGGGGGGGTATTGATTTAAAACTGGTCTCTAATGATGTCTTTCTTTACTACTTAGTCAGAAGGGGGTATTGATTTAAAACATTTTTATAATGATGACTTTCCTTACTACTTGGGGGGGGGTATTGATTTAAAACTGGTCTCTAATGATGTCTTTCTTTACTACTTATTCGATTTTGAAATTATTTAATTTAATCTAAATTTAAACGTTACATTGTTGCATTGTGTTAGTGTTTAACTACATAGAGTTGGTGTTTCGCTCATCTTTTAACAATAGTAATTCATTACTCATCAATATGTGAAAATTCTTTTCTCCCAATTGCTTAGCAATCTCATTTAAATCGAAATTTAATGTGGTTTTGTTTGCTGTATATTTTTTGGAAGTCTCTGATGTTTCTCATTTTTATAGAAGATACAATATTTCTATTATATTCCCGTAAATGAGAAATTAAAAACAACACATGGATATTTCAATTTGGTTACAACCACTTTGCATACATTCAATTTGGATACATTGAAATACATGTAAATTTGTCCACGCGAGGACAAGGTTTCATTGGATGAGAGAAAAATGACGTCATATAACAGCATAATGAAAATGATTGAAAACAGGAAATAACATTGCATTTAAAACAGGAAATAACATTGCATTTAAAACAGGAAATAACATTGCATATAACAACATAATGAAAATGATTGAAAACAGGAAATAACATTGCATATAACAACATAATGAAAATGATTGAAAACAGGAAATAACATTGCATTTAAAACAGGAAATAACATTGCATATAAGATACAAATTTTCTAAACAATAAGATTTCTGTCCACGCGAGGACAAGGTTTCATTGGATGAAACACTCTATTGTATTTACATGTGCAAGAGGAAATAACATTGCATTTAAAACAGGAAATAACATTGCATTTAAAACCGACAGATACAAATTTTCTAAACAATAAGATTTCTGTCCACGCGAGGACAAGGTTTCATTGGATGAAACACTCTATTGTATTTACATGTGCAAGAGGAAATAACATTGCATTTAAAACAGAGGGGTTTAAAGAATGATAAATTTTCTTCACAGCGCGTCATTTGATTAGTTGAATGGCGCAGTATTTTAGCTGAATGGCGCACCATTATTCAAGAGAATATAATAGTCTAACATTGAAAATAAAGTGTCTTGCGGCCGTATCGCAATAACAATAGCGGAGTTTAACATCCAAATTCCATTGAATATGTCAGCGCGGTATTATCGCTAAATGACGCACCATTGTTTGAGAGAAGAATGAAATCATTTGGAATGTCACATAATTGCTTTACACAATGAAAATTATAATCCTTTTGTAGTCAATCTTCCGATAACGTTAGGTCGTGATTTTAAAAATACAATATAAACGGACACCCTACAAAGCATAGGAAAATTGTCTGCTAATTTTACCTAATTGAAATGTAACTTCGGTAATTGATCACTATAAAAATATGTCTTATCATTATCACAAAGAGATAGAAGATAGTTGATGTGCTTACCGATAAAAATTTTACACATAACACTGAGTGAATTGTTTCTTTTTTCATGCAACAAGAATTTGTGTAAGTTTACAATTGTATTATTGACTCCACCATTTGGCTCTATGAAATCACTCAAAGAATCTGTAAATTCATGCCTCTCAAAATATATTCCTCTTGAATTCCTCCCGTAATTTTTTCATCCTCCCTGGCAACGATTGTTTTCTTCTATCTTCAAATTGATCTTGTCTCATTTTGAGAAATATATGACGAGAGCGTTTTAACACAACCTTCACTGGCAAGAAACACTGTTAAATTAAATAAGTCTTCAGCACAATTGTTTGAAATAGCCATATCGATTATTGTTGTTGTGTATTGTTACACGGCATTGCAGCCGGAGTAGGATTTGCTGGTTATATATTTCACGTCTTACAAATGTCTAAGTGGGTGTAGCAGCTGTTTGTTCTTTCATACATTGTTTCCTTTCAAATGTTTGAGTTGCAGGACACAGCTCCTTACACTGAAATGCATTTCATTCATAAATGCGAGAAAAGCAGATGTTCTCTACAATTGAATGACAATTGTAAAAGTACCTAAACTTATTGTTAAGAATATGTCAATTCCTTCAAATATTTTTAGTCACATGATATATTTTAAAAACCTGAAAAATGGATTTAAAAGACGTTTTTAAAAATACTAATTTTCGGTGTCCTAGAACGGTCATGATTTTCAAAGTAAAATGTCACAATCACAAATTTGAGTTACTCAACTTTTATAATTTTTGGTGTCCTAGAACGGTCATGATTTTGAGGGTGAAAATCGAACCGAAGGTTCTAGGGCTTCGCCCGATTGTAATTCTCAAATTTGAGATTTTGAAAAATTTGAAAAATTGGGTATTTTTAAAAACACCCAAATCGGAGCGAAGCTCCTCTGGCTTTAGCCGATTTATGAATTTAGGTCTTCATAACCTGAAAAAGGGTTCAAATTCATGAATTTATGTTGTTTTTAAAAATACCATTTTTTGAAAAAATGGTACTTTTTGAATAGACTAAATTCATGAATTTAGGTCTTTAAAACCTGAAAAAGGGACTAAATTCATAAATTTATGTCGTTTTTAAAAGTACTAATTTTTTTGATTTTATGGTGTCCTGGAACGGTCTAAATTCATGTATTTAGGTCTTAAAAACCTGAAAAAGGGTCTAAATTCATGAATTTATGTCGTTTTTAAAGATACTATTTTTTTGAATTTTGTGGTGGCCTGGAACGGTCTTTTGCCCATTTTCCCATCGCATGCTTAGTTTTCGTTCTACAGCCCAAAACATCCCGGGTTCGCCGTTAACTCTCTAGAATTAGGGTTAGGGTTAGGGTTATTGTGGTTAGGGTTGGGGCTAGGGTTAAGGTTATGGTTGGAGTTAGGGCTAGGGTTAGGTCTAGGGTTAGGGTTCTTGTGGTTAGGGTTATTTTAGGAAAAAATTTTTCCTCTCCCATGGCTTTCAAATTTGCTATGCCGATATAGAATTTGACTCTGAATCCGAATCTGCTCTCCGTGTTCCCATCCGGTGCTTCGTTTTCGCTCTACAGCCCAAAACATCCCGAGTTCGCCGTTAACTCTCTAGGGTTAGCGTTAGGGTTAGGGTTATTGTGTATAGTGCTCGGGATAGGGTTAGGGTAGGGTAATTGTGGTTAGGGATAGGGTTAGGGATAGGGTTAGGGATAGGATTATGGTTAGGGTTATTGTGGTTAGGGTTGAGGTTAGGGTTAGGGTTACGGTTAGTTTTATTTTAGGAAAAACTTTTTCCTCTCACATGGCTTTCAAATTTCCCATGCCGACATAGAATTTGACTCTGAATCCATATCTGCCCTCCGTTTTCCCATCGGATGCTTGGTTTTCGTTCTACAGCCCAAACCATCCCGGGTTCGCCGTTAACTCTCTAGGGATAGGGTTAGGGTAGGGTAATTGTGGTTAGGGATAGGGTTAGGGATAGGGTTAGGGATAGGATTATGGTTAGGGTTATTGTGGTTGGGGTTGAGGTTAGGGTTAGGGTTACGGTTAGTTTTATTTTAGGAAAAACTTTTTCCTCTCCCATGGCTTTCCAATTTCCCATGCCGACATAGAATTTGACTCTGAATCCAAATCTGCCCTCCGTTTTCCCATCGGATGCTAGGTTTTCGTTCTACAGCCCAAAGCATCCCGGGTTCACCGTTAACTCTCTAGAATTAGGGTTAGGGTTAGGGTTATTGTGGTTAGGGTTGGGGCTAGGGTTATGGTTGGAGTTAGGGCTAGGGTTAGGTCTAGGGTTAGGGTTATGGTGGTTAGGGTTATTTTAGGAAAAATATTTCCTCTCCCATGGCTTTCAAATTTGCCATGCCGATATAGAATTTGACTCTGAATCCGAATCTGCTCTCCGTTTTCCCATCGGATGCTTCGCTTTCGCTCTACAGCCAAAAACATCCCAGGTTCGCCGTTAACTCTCTAGAATTAGGGTTACGGTTTGAGTTATTTTAGTTAGGGTTGGGGTTAGGGTTAAGGTTGTTGTGGTTAGGGTTTGGGTTAGGGTTATTGTGGTTAGGGTTAAGGTTGGGGTTAGGGTTATTGTGGTTACGGTTAGGGTTTGGCCTAGGGTTAGGGTTGGGGATAGGGTTACTTTAGGAAAAAAATTTTACTCTCCCATGGCTTTCAAATTTACCATGCCGATATAGAATTTGACTCTGAATCCGAATATGCCCTCCGTGTTCGAATCCGGTGCTTCGTTTTCACTCTACAGCCCAAAACATCCCGAGTTCGCCGTTAACTCTCTAGGGTTAGCGTTGGGGTTAGGGTTATTGTGTATAGTGCTAGTGATAGGGTTAGGGATAGGATTATGGTTAGGGTTATTGTGGTTAGGGTTAGGGTTACGGTTTGTTTTATTTTAGGAAAAACTTTTTCCTCTCCCATGGCTTTCAAATTTCCCATGCCGACATAGAATTTCACTCTGAATCCAAATCTGCCCTCCGTTTTCCCATCGGATGCTTGGTTTTCGTTCTACAGCCCAAACCATCCCGGGTTCGCCGTTAACTCTCTAGAATTAGGGATAGGGTTAGGGTTGGGGTTATTGTGGTTAGGGTTGGGGCTAGGGTTATGGTTGGAGTAAGGGCTAGGGTTAGGTCTAGGGTTAGGGTTATGGTGGTTAGGGTTATTTTAGGAAAAAATTTTTCGTCTCCCATGGCTTTCAAATTTCCCATGCCGACATAGAATTTCACTCTGAATCCAAATCTGCCCTCCGTTTTCTTATCGGATGCTTGGTTTTCGTTCTACAGCCCAAACCATCCCGGGTTCGCCGTTAACTCTCTAGAATTAGGGATAGGGTTAGGGTTGGGGTTATTGTGGTTAGGGTTGGGGCTAGGGTTATGGTTGGAGTAAGGGCTAGGGTTTGGCCTAGGGTTAGGGTTGGGGATAGGGTTACTTTAGGAAAAAAATTTTCCTCTCCCATGGCTTTCAAATTTACCATGCCGATATAGAATTTGACTCTGAATCCGAATCTGCCCTCCGTGTTCCCATCCGGTGCTTCGTTTTCACTCTACAGCCCAAAACATCCCGAGTTCGCCGTTAACTTTCTAGGGTTAGCGTTGGGGTTACGGTTATTGTGATTAGGGTTAGGGTTAGGGCTAGGGTTATTGTGGTTAGGGTTACGGTTATTTCAGGAAAAAAATTTTCCACTCCCATAGCTTTTAAATTTGCCATGCCGACATAGAATTTGACTCTGAATCCGAATCTGCCCTCCGTTTTTTCATCGGATGCTTCGTTTTCGCCCTACAGCCGAAAACATCCCAGGTTCGCCGTTAACTCTGTAAGGTTAGGGTTAGGGTTATTGTGGTTAGGGTTAGGGCTAGGGTTATTCTGGTTAGGGCTAGGGTTATTCTAGGAAATAATTTTTCCTCTCCCATGGCTTTCAAATTTGCCATGCCGACATAGAATTTGACTCTGAATCCAAATCTGCCCTCCGTTTTTCCATTCGGATGCTTCGTTTTCGTTCTACAGCCCAAAACATCCCAAGTTTGCCGTTAACTCTCTATGGTTAGGGCTAGGGTTAAGGTTACTGTTGTTAGAGTTAGTGTTAGGGCTAGGGTTATTGTGGTTAGGGTTAGGGTTCTTGTGGTTAGGGTTAAGGTTGGGGTTAGGGTTATTGTGGTTTGGGTTAGGGGTAGGGCTAGGGTTAGGGTTGGGGATAGGGTTATTTTAGGAAAAAAATTTTCCTCTCCCATGGCTTTCAAATTTACCATGCCGATATAGAATTTGACTCTGAATCCGAATCTGCCCTCCGTGTTCCCATCCGGTGCTTCGTTTTCGCTCTACAGCCCAAAACATCGCGAGTTCGCCGTTAACTCTCTAGGGTTAGCGTTACGGTTAGGGTTATTGTGTATAGTGCTAGGGATAGGGTTAGGGTAGGGTTTTGTGGTTAGGGATAGGGTTAGGGATAGAGTTAGGGATAGGATTATGGTTAGGGTTATTGTGGTTATGGTTGAGGTTAGGGTTAGGGTTACGGTTAGTTTTATTTTAGGAAAAACTTTTTCCTCTCACATGGCTTTCAAATTTAACATGCCTAAATAGAATTTGACTCCCAATCCGAATCTGCCCTCCGTTTTCCCATCGGATGCTTCGTCTTCGCTCTACAGCGCAAAACATCCCAAGTTCGCCGTTAACTCTCTATGGTTAGGGCTAGGGTTAAGGTTACTGTTGTTAGAGTTAGTGTTAGGGCTAGGGTTATTGTGGTTAGGGTTAGGGTTATTGTGGTTGAGGTTAGGGTTGTTGTGGTTAGGGTTAGGGTTGGGGTTAGGGCTAGGTTCATTGCGGTTAGGGTTAGTGTTAGGGTTGGGGTTGTTGTGGTTAGGGTTAGGGCTAGGTTGTGGTTAGGGTCATTGTGGTTAGGGTTAGGGCTAGGGTTACGGTTAGGTTTATTTTAGGAGAAAATTTTTCCTCTCCCATGGCTTTCAAATTTACCATGCCGATATAGAATTTGACTCTCAATCCGAATCTGCCCTCCGTTTTCCCATAGGATGCTTCGTTTTCGCTCTACAGCCCAAAACATCCCAAGTTTGCAATTAACTCTCTAGGGTTTGGGCAAGGTGATTGTGGTTAGTGTTATTGTGGATGGGGTTAGGGTTGGGGCTAGGGTTATTGTCGGTAGGGCTAGGGTTAGGGTTCGGGTTAGGGCTAGGGTTAGGGTTACTGTGGTTATGGTGATTTTAGGAAATAATTTTTCGTCTCCCATGGCTTTCAAATTTGCCATGCCGACATAGAATTTGACTCTGAATCCAAATCTGCCCTCCGTTTTCCCATAGGATGCTTCGTTTTCGCTCTACAGCCCAAAACATCCCAAGTTTGCAATTAACTCTCTAGGGTTTGGGCAAGGTGATTGTGGTTAGTGTTATTGTGGATGGGGTTAGGGTTGGGGCTAGGGTTATTGTCGGTAGGGCTAGGGTTAGGGTTGGGGTTAGGGCTAGGGTTAGGGTTACTGTGGTTATGGTGATTTTAGGAAATAATTTTTCGTCTCCCATGGCTTTCAAATTTGCCATGCCGACATAGAATTTGACTCTGAATCCAAATCTGCCCTCCGTTTTCCCATCGGATGCTTCGTTTTCGTTCTACAGCCCAAAACATCCCAAGTTCGCCGTTAACTCTCTATGGTTAGGGCTAGGGTTAAGGTTACTGTTGTTAGAGTTAGTGTTAGGGCTAGGGTTATTGTGGTTAGGGTTAGGGTTCTTGTGGTTAGGGTTAAGGTTGGGGTTAGGGTTATTGTGGTTTGGGTTAGGGGTAGGGCTAGGGTTAGGGTTGGGGATAGGGTTATTTTAGGAAAAAAATTTTCCTCTCCCATGGCTTTCAAATTTACCATGCCGATATAGAATTTGACTCTGAATCCGAATCTGCCCTCCGTGTTCCCATCCGGTGCTTCGTTTTCGCTCTACAGCCCAAAACATCCCGAGTTCGCCGTTAACTCTCTAGGGTTAGCGTTAGGGTTAGGGTTATTGTGTATAGTGCTAGGGATAGGGTTATGGTAGGGTTTTGTGGTTAGGGATAGGGTTAGGGATAGAGTTAGGGATAGGATTATGGTTAGGGTTATTGTGGTTAGGGTTGAGGTTAGGGTTAGGGTTAGTTTTATTTTAGGAAAAACTTTTTCCTCTCCCATGGCTTTCAAATTTAACATGCCGACATAGAATTTGACTCTGAATCCAAATCTGCCCTCCGTTTTTCCATTCGGATGCTTCGTTTTCGTTCTACAGCCCAAAACATCCCAAGTTTGCCGTTAACTCTCTATGGTTAGGGCTAGGGTTAAGGTTACTGTTGTTAGAGTTAGTGTTAGGGCTAGGGTTATTGTGGTTAGGGTTAGGGTTCTTGTGGTTAGGGTTAAGGTTGGGGTTAGGGTTATTGTGGTTTGGGTTAGGGGTAGGGCTAGGGTTAGGGTTGGGGATAGGGTTATTTTAGGAAAAAATTTTCCTCTCCCATGGCTTTCAAATTTACCATGCCGATATAGAATTTGACTCTGAATCCGAATCTGCCCTCCGTGTTCCCATCCGGTGCTTCGTTTTCGCTCTACAGCCCAAAACATCGCGAGTTCGCCGTTAACTCTCTAGGGTTAGCGTTACGGTTAGGGTTATTGTGTATAGTGCTAGGGATAGGGTTAGGGTAGGGTTTTGTGGTTAGGGATAGGGTTAGGGATAGAGTTAGGGATAGGATTATGGTTAGGGTTATTGTGGTTAGGGTTGAGGTTAGGGTTAGGGTTACGGTTAGTTTTATTTTAGGAAAAACTTTTTCCTCTCACATGGCTTTCAAATTTAACATGCCTAAATAGAATTTGACTCCCAATCCGAATCTGCCCTCCGTTTTCCCATCGGATGCTTCGTCTTCGCTCTACAGCGCAAAACATCCCAAGTTCGCCGTTAACTCTCTATGGTTAGGGCTAGGGTTAAGGTTACTGTTGTTAGAGTTAGTGTTAGGGCTAGGGTTATTGTGGTTAGGGTTAGGGTTATTGTGGTTAGGGTTAGGGTTGGGGTTAGGGTTAGTTAGGGATAGGATTATGGTTAGGGTCATTGTGGTTAGGGTTGAGGTTAGGGCTAGGGTTACGGTTAGTTTATTTTAGGAAAAACTTTTTCCTCTCACATGGCTTTCAAATTTAACATGCCTAAATAGAATTTGACTCCCAATCCGAATCTGCCCTCCGTTTTCCCATAGGATGCTTCGTTTTCGCTCTACAGCCCAAAACATCCCAAGTTCGCAATTAACTCTCTAGGGTTAGGGCTATGTTATTGTGGTTAAGGTTAGGGTTGTTGTGGTTAGGGTTAGGGTTGGGGTTAGGGCTAGGTTCATTGCGGTTAGGGTTAGTGTTAGGGTTTGGGTTGTTGTGGTTAGGGTTAGGGCTAGGTTGTGGTTAGGGTCATTGTGGTTAGGGTTAGGGCTAGGGTTACGGTTAGGTTTATTTTAGGAGAAAATTTTTCCTCTCCCATGGCTTTCAAATTTACCATGCCGATATAGAATTTGACTCTCAATCCGAATCTGCCCTCCGTTTTCCCATAGGATGCTTCGTTTTCGCTCTACAGCCCAAAACATCCCAAGTTTGCAATTAACTCTCTAGGGTTTGGGCAAGGTGATTGTGGTTAGTGTTATTGTGGATGGGGTTAGGGTTGGGGCTAGGGTTATCGTCGGTAGGGCTAGGGTTAGGGTTGGGGTTAGGGCTAGGGTTAGGGTTACTGTGGTTATGGTGATTTTAGGAAATAATTTTTCGTCTCCCATGGCTTTCAAATTTGCCATGCCGACATAGAATTTGACTCTGAATCCAAATCTGCCCTCCGTTTTCCCATCGGATGCTTAGTTTTCGTTCTACAGCCCAAAACATCCCAAGTTCGCCGTTAACTCTCTATGGTTAGGGCTAGGGTTAAGGTTACTGTTGTTAGAGTTAGTGTTAGGGCTAGGGTTATTGTGGTTAGGGTTAGGGTTCTTGTGGTTAGGGTTAAGGTTGGGGTTAGGGTTATTGTGGTTTGGGTTAGGGGTAGGGCTAGGGTTAGGGTTGGGGATAGGGTTATTTTAGGAAAAAAATTTTCCTCTCCCATGGCTTTCAAATTTACCATGCCGATATAGAATTTGACTCTGAATCCGAATCTGCCCTCCGTGTTCCCATCCGGTGCTTCGTTTTCGCTCTACAGCCCAAAACATCCCGAGTTCGCCGTTAACTCTCTAGGGTTAGCGTTAGGGTTAGGGTTATTGTGTATAGTGCTAGGGATAGGGTTATGGTAGGGTTTTGTGGTTAGGGATAGGGTTAGGGATAGAGTTAGGGATAGGATTATGGTTAGGGTTATTGTGGTTAGGGTTGAGGTTAGGGTTAGGGTTACGGTTAGTTTTATTTTAGGAAAAACTTTTTCCTCTCACATGGCTTTCAAATTTAACATGCCTAAATAGAATTTGACTCCCAATCCGAATCTGCCCTCCGTTTTCCCATCGGATACTTCGTCTTCGCTCTACAGCGCAAAACATCCCAAGTTCGCCGTTAACTCTCTATGGTTAGGGCTAGGGTTAAGGTTACTGTTGTTAGAGTTAGTGTTAGGGCTAGGGTTATTGTGGTTAGGGTTAGGGTTATTGTGGTTGAGGTTAGGGTTGTTGTGGTTAGGGTTAGGGTTGGGGTTAGGGCTAGGTTCATTGCGGTTAGGGTTAGTGTTAGGGTTGGGGTTGTTGTGGTTAGGGTTAGCGCTAGGTTGTGGTTAGGGTTAGGGCTAGGGTTACGGTTAGGTTTATTTTAGGAGAAAATTTTTCCTCTCCCATGGCTTTCAAATTTACCATGCCGATATAGAATTTGACTCTCAATCCGAATCTGCCCTCCGTTTTCCCATAGGATGCTTCGTTTTCGCTCTACAGCCCAAAACATCCCAAGTTTGCAATTAACTCTCTAGGGTTTGGGCAAGGTGATTGTGGTTAGTGTTATTGTGGATGGGGTTAGGATTGGGGCTAGGGTTATCGTCGGTAGGGCTAGGGTTAGGGTTGGGGTTAGGGCTAGGGTTAGGGTTACTGTGGTTATGGTGATTTTAGGAAATAATTTTTCGTCTCCCATGGCTTTCAAATTTGCCATGCCGACATAGAATTTGACTCTGAATCCAAATCTGCCCTCCGTTTTCCCATCGGATGCTTAGTTTTCGTTCTACAGCCCAAAACATCCCAAGTTCGCCGTTAACTCTCTATGGTTAGGGCTAGGGTTAAGGTTACTGTTGTTAGAGTTAGTGTTAGGGCTAGGGTTATTGTGGTTAGGGTTCTTGTGGTTAGGGTTAAGGTTGGGGTTAGGGTTATTGTGGTTTGGGTTAGGGGTAGGGCTAGGGTTAGGGTTGGGGATAGGGTTATTTTAGGAAAAAAATTTTCCTCTCCCATGGCTTTCAAATTTACCATGCCGATATAGAATTTGACTCTGAATCCGAATCTGCCCTCCGTGTTCCCATCCGGTGCTTCGTTTTCGCTCTACAGCCCAAAACATCGCGAGTTCGCCGTTAACTTTCCAGGGTTAGTGTTACGGTTAGGGTTATTGTGTATAGTGCTAGGGATAGGGTTAGGGTAGGGTTTTGTGGTTAGGGATAGGGTTAGGGATAGAGTTAGGGATAGGATTATGGTTAGGGTTATTGTGGTTAGGGTTGAGGTTAGGGTTAGGGTTACGGTTAGTTTTATTTTAGGAAAAACTTTTTCCTCTCACATGGCTTTCAAATTTAACATGCCTAAATAGAATTTGACTCCCAATCCGAATCTGCCCTCCGTTTTCCCATCGGATACTTCGTCTTCGCTCTACAGCGCAAAACATCCTAAGTTCGCCGTTAACTCTCTATGGTTAGGGCTAGGGTTAAGGTTACTGTTGTTAGAGTTAGTGTTAGGGCTAGGGTTATTGTGGTTAGGGTTAGGGTCATTGTGGTTAGGGTTAGGGCTAGGGTTACGGTTAGGTTTATTTTAGGAGAAAATTTTTCCTCTCCCATGGCTTTCAAATTTACCATGCCGATATAGAATTTGACTCTCAATCCGAATCTGCCCTCCGTTTTCCCATAGGATGCTTCGTTTTCGCTCTACAGCCCAAAACATCCCAAGTTTGCAATTAACTCTCTAGGGTTTGGGCAAGGTGATTGTGGTTAGGGTTATTGTGGTTAGGGTTTGGGTTGGGGCTAGGGTTATTGTGGGTCGGGTTAGCGTTAGGGTTGGGGTTAGGGCTAGGGTAAGGGTTACTGTGGTTAGGGTTATTTTAGGAAAAAATTTTTCCTCTCCCATGGCTTTCAAATTTGCCATGCCGACATAGAATTTGACTCTGAATCCGAATCTGCCCTCCGTTTTCCCATCGGATGCTTCGTTTTCGTTCTACAGCCCAAAACATCCCAAGTTCGCCGTTAACTCTCTATGGTTAGGGCTAGGGTTAAGGTTACTGTTGTTAGAGTTAGTGTTAGGGCTAGGGTTATTGTGGTTAGGGTTCTTGTGGTTAGGGTTAAGGTTGGGGTTAGGGTTATTGTGGTTTGGGTTAGGGGTAGGGCTAGGGTTAGGGTTGGGGATAGGGTTATTTTAGGAAAAAAATTTTCCTCTCCCATGGCTTTCAAATTTACCATGCCGATATAGAATTTGACTCTGAATCCGAATCTGCCCTCCGTGTTCCCATCCGGTGCTTCGTTTTCGCTCTACAGCCCAAAACATCCCGAGTTCGCCGTTAACTCTCTAGGGTTAGCGTTAGGGTTAGGGTTATTGTGTATAGTGCTAGGGATAGGGTTATGGTAGGGTTTTGTGGTTAGGGATAGGGTTAGGGATAGAGTTAGGGATAGGATTATGGTTAGGGTTATTGTGGTTAGGGTTGAGGTTAGGGTTAGGGTTAGGGTTAGTTTTATTTTAGGAAAATCTTTTTCCTCTCACATGGCTTTCAAATTTAACATGCCTAAATAGAATTTGACTCCCAATCCGAATCTGCCCTCCGTTTTCCCATCGGATGCTTCGTCTTCGCTCTACAGCGCAAAACATCCCAAGTTCGCCGTTAACTCTCTATGGTTAGGGCTAGAGTTAAGGTTACTGTTGTTAGAGTTGGTGTTAGGGCTAGGGTTATTGTGGTTAGGGTTAGGGTCATTGTGGTTAGGGTTAGGGCTAGGGTTACGGTTAGGTTTATTTTAGGAGAAAATTTTTCCTCTCCCATGGCTTTCAAATTTACCATGCCGATATAGAATTTGACTCTCAATCCGAATCTGCCCTCCGTTTTCGATAGGATGCTTCGTTTTCGCTCTACAGCCCAAAACATCCCAAGTTTGCAATTCACTCTCTAGGGTTTGGGCAAGGTGATTGTGGTTAGGGTTATTTTGGATGGGGTTAGGGTTGGGGCTAGGGTTATTGTCGGTAGGGCTAGGGTTAGGGTTGGGGTTAGGGCTAGGGTTAGGGTTACTGTGGTTAGGGTTATTTTAGGAAAACATTTTTCCTCTGCCATGGCTTTCAAACTTGCCAAGCCGACATAGAATTTGAGTCTGAATCCGAATCTGCTCTGCGTTTTCCCATCGGATGCTTCGTTTTCGCTCTACAGCCCAAAACATCCCAAATTCGCCGTTAACTCTCTAGGGTTAGGGTTAGAATTATTGTGGTTAGGGCTAGGTTTAGCGTTAGGGTTATTGTGGCTAGGGCTAGGGTTGTTGTGGTTAGGGTTAGGGTTATTGTGGTTAGGGTTTGTGTTAGGGTTAGGGTTATTGTGGTTAGGGTTGGGGCTAGGGTTAGGATTAGGTTTGGAGTTAGGGCTAGGGTTATGTCTAGGGTTAGGGTTATTGTGGTTAGGGTTATTTTAGGAAAAACAATTTCCTCTCCCATGGCTTTCAAATTTGCCATGCCGATATAGAATTTGACTCTCAATCCGAATCTGCCCTCCGTTTTCCCATCGGATGCTTCGTTTTCGCTCTACAGCCCGAAACATCCCAGGTTGGCCGTTAACTCTCCAGGGTTTGAGTTAGGGCTAGGGTTATTGTGGTTAGGGTTAGGGTTAGGGCTAGGGTTATTGTGGTTAGGGCTAGGGTTATTCTAGGAAATAATTTTTCCTCTCCCATGGCTTTCAAATTTGCCATGCCGACATAGAATTTAACTCTGAATCCAAATCTGCCCTCCGTTTTCCCATCGGATGCTTCGTTTTCGTTCTACAGCCCAAAGCATCCCGGGTTCGCCGTTAACTCTCTAGAATTAGGGTTAGGGTTATTGTGGTTAGGGTTGGGGCTAGGGTTAGGGTTATGGTTGGAGTTAGGGCTAGGGTTAGGTCTAGGGTTAGGGTTATTGTGGTTAGGGTTATTTTAAGAAAAAAATTTTCCTCTCCCATGGTTTTCAAATTTGCCATGCCGATATAGAATTTGACTCTGAATCCGAATCTGCTCTCCGTTTTCCCATCGGATGCTTCGCTTTCGCTCTACAGCCCAAAACATCCCAGGTTCGCCGTTACATCTCTAGAATTAGGGTTTCGGTTTGGGTTATTTTGGTTAGGGTTAGGATTAGGGTTAAGGTGGTTGTGGTTAGGGTTTGGGTTAGGGTTATTGTGGTTAGGGTTAAGGTTGGGGTTAGGGTTATTGTGGTTAGGGTTAGGGGTAAGGCTAGGGTTAGGGTTGGGGATAGGGTTATTTTAGGAAAAAAATTTTCGTCTCCCATGGCTTTTAAATTTGCCATGCCGATATAGAATTTGACTCTGAATCCGAATCTGCCCTCCGTGTTCCCATCCGGTGCTTCGTTTTCGCTCTACAGCCCAAAACATCCCGAGTTCGCCGTTAACTCTCTAGGGTTAGCGTTAGGGTTAGGGTTATTGTGTATAGTGCTAGGGATAGGGTTAGGGTAGGGTAATTGTGGTTAGGGATAGGGTTAGGGATAGGATTATGGTTAGGGTTATTGTGGTTGGGGTTGAGGTTAGGGTTAGGGTTACGGTTAGTTTTATTTTAGGAAAAACTTTTTCCTCTCCCATGGCTTTCCAATTTCCCATGCCGACATAGAATTTGACTCTGAATCCAAATCTGCCCTCCGTTTTCCCATCGGATGCTAGGTTTTCGTTCTACAGCCCAAAGCATCCCGGGTTCACCGTTAACTCTCTAGAATTAGGGTTAGGGTTGGGGTTATTGTGGTTAGGGTTGGGGCTAGGGTTATGGTTGGAGTTAGGGCTAGGGTTAGGTCTAGGGTTAGGGTTATGGTGGTTAGGGTTATTTTAGGAAAAATATTTCCTCTCCCATGGCTTTCAAATTTGCCATGCCGATATAGAATTTGACTCTGAATCCGAATCTGCTCTCCGTTTTCCCATCGGATGCTTCGCTTTCGCTCTACAGCCAAAAACATCCCAGGTTCGCCGTTAACTCTCTAGAATTAGGGTTACGGTTTGGGTTATTTTAGTTAGGGTTGGGGTTAGGGTTAAGGTTGTTGTGGTTAGGGTTTGGGTTAGGGTTATTGTGGTTAGGGTTAAGGTTGGGGTTAGGGTTATTGTGGTTACGGTTAGGGTTTGGCCTAGGGTTAGGGTTGGGGATAGGGTTACTTTAGGAAGAAAATTTTACTCTCCCATGGCTTTCAAATTTACGATGCCGATATAGAATTTGACTCTGAATCCGAATATGCCCTCCGTGTTCGAATCCGGGGCTTCGTTTTCACTCTACAGCCCAAAACATCCCGAGTTCGCCGTTAACTTTCTAGGGTTAGCGTTGGGGTTAGGGTTATTGTGTATAGTGCTAGTGATAGGGTTAGGGATAGGATTATGGTTAGGGTTATTGTGGTTAGGGTTGAGGTTTGGGTTAGGGTTACGGTTAGGGTTATTTTAGGAAAAACTTTTTCCTCTCCCATGGCTTTCAAATTTAACATGCCGAAATAGAATTTGACTCCCAATCCGAATCTGCCCTCCTTTTTCCCATCGGATGCTTCGTCTTCGCTCTACACTCCAAAACATCCCAAGTTCGCCGTTAACTCTCTATGGTTAGGGCTAGGGTTAAGGTTACTGTTGTTAGAGTTACTGTTAGGGCTATGGTTATTGTGGTTAGGGTTAGGGTTATTGTGGTTGAGGTTAGGGTTAGGGTTGTTGTGGTTAGGGTTAGGGTTGGGGTTAGGGCTAGGGTCATTGCGGTTAGGGTTAGTGTTAGGGTTGGGGTTGTTGTGGTTAGGGTTAGGGCTAGGTTGTGGTTGGGGTCATTGTGGTTAGGGTTAGGGCTAGGGTTACGGTTAGGTTTCTTTTAGGAGAAAATTTTTCCTCTCCCATGGCTTTCAAATTTACCATGCCGATATAGAATTTGACTCTGAATCCGAATCTGCCCTCCGTTTTCGATAGGATGCTTCGTTTTCGCTCTACAGCCCAAAACATCCCAAGTTTGCAATTAACTCTCTAGGGTTTGGGCTAAGGTGATTGTGGTTAGTGTTATTGGGGTTTTGGTTAGGGCTAGGGTTAGGGTTATTGCGGTTAGGGTTAGGGTTGGGGCTAGGGTTATTGTGGGTAGGGCTAGTATTAGGATTGGGGTTAGGGCTAGGGTCAGGATTACTGTGGTTAAGGTTATTTTAGGAAAACATTTTTCCTCTCCCATGGCTTCCAAACTTGCCATGCCGACATAGAATTTGACTCTGAATCGGAATCTGCTCTCCGTTTTCCCATCGGATGCTTCGTTTTCGCTCTACAGCCCAAAACATTCCAAGTTCGTCGTTAACTCTCTAGGGCTAGGGTTAGGGTTATTGTTGTTAGGGTTACGTTTAGGGTTGGGGTTAGGGTTATTGTGGTTAGGGCTAGGGTTATTGTGGTTAGGGTTAGGGCTATTTTAGGAAAACTTTTTTCCTCTCCCATGGCTTTAAAATTTGCCATGCCGACATAGAATTTGACTCCGTATCCGAATCTGCCTTCCGTTTTCCCATCAGATGCTTCGTTTTCGCTCTACAGCCAAAAACATCCCAGGTTCGCCGTTAACTCTCTAGGGTTTGGGTTAGGGCTAGGGTTATTGTGATTAGGGTTAGGGTTAGGGTTAGGGTTATTGTGGTTAGGGTTACGGTTATTTTAGGAAAACCTTTTTCCTCTCCCATTGCTTTTAAATTTACCATGCCGATATAGAATTTGACTCTGAATCCGAATCTGCCCTCCGTATTCCCATCGGATGCTTCGTTTTCGCTCTACAGCCCAAAACATCCCAAATTCGCCGTTAACTCTCTAATGTTACGGTTAGAATTATTGTGGTTAGGGTTAGGTTTAGGGTTAGTGTTATTGTGGCTAGGGCTACGGTTGTTGTGGTTAGGGTTATTGTGGTTAGGGTTTGGGTTAGGGTTATTGTGGTTAGGGTTTGGGTGAGGGTTATTGTGGTTAGGGTTGGGGCTAGGGTTAGGATTAGGGTTGGAGTTAGGGCTAGGGTAAGGTCTAGGGTTAGGGTTATTGTTAGGGTTATTTAGGAAAAAATTTTTCCTCTCCCATGGCTTTCAAATTTGGCATGCCGATATAGAATTTGACTCTGAATCCGAATCTGCCCTCCGTTTTCCCATCGGATGCTTCGTTTTCGCTCTACAGCCCGAAACATCCCAAGTTCGCCGCTAACTCTCTAGGGCTAGGGTTAGGGTCATTGTGGTTAGGGTTTAGGGTTGGGGTTTAGGGTTCTTGTGGCTAGGGCTAGGGTTGTTGTGGTTAGGGTTAGGGCTAGGGTTATTCTAGGAAATAATTTTTCCTCTCCCATGGCTTTCAAATTTCCCATGCCGACATAGAATTTGACTCCGTATCCAAATCTGCCCTCCGTTTTCCCATCGGATGCTACGTTTTTGTTCTACAGCCCAAAACATCCCGGGTTCGCTGTTAACTGTCTAGAATTAGGGTTAGGATTAGGGTTGGGGTTATTGTGGTTAGGTTTGGGGTAAGGGTTATTTTGGGAAAAAATTTTTCCTCTCATATGGCTATCAAATTTACGATGCCGATATAGAATTTGACTCTAAATCCGAATCTGCCATCCGTTTTCCCATCCGATTCTTCGTTTTCGTTCTACTGCCCAAAACATCCGAAGTTAGCCGTTAACTCTCTAGGGTTAGCGTTAGGGTTAGGGTTAGGATTGTGGTTAGGGTTAGGTTTACGGTTAGGGTTATTTTAGGAAAAAATTTTTCCTCTCCCATGGCTTTCAAATTTACCATGCCGATATAGAATTTGACTCTGAATCCGAATCTGCCCTCCGTATTCCCATCGGATGCTTTGTTTTCGCTCTACAGCCTATATCATCCCAAGTTTCCCATTAACTCTCTAGGGTTAGGGCTAGGGATAGCGTTATTGTGGCTAGGGTTAGGGTTATTGTGGTTAGGGTTGGGGCTAGGGTTAGGTTTATTGTGGTTAGGGTTGGGGCTAGGGTTACGGTTATTGTGGTTAGGGTTAGGGTTGGGCTAGGGTTATTGTGGGTAGGGTTGGGGTTAGGGCTAGGGTTAGGGTCATTGCGGTTAGGGTTATTTTAGGAAAAAAATTTCCTCTGCAATGGCTTTTAAATTTGCCATGCCGATATAGAATTTGACTCTCAATACGAGTCTGCCCTCCGTTTTCCCATCGGATGCTTCGTTTTCGCTCTACAGCCGAAAACATCCCAGGTTCGCCATTAACTCTCTAGAATTAGGGTTAGGGTTAGGGTTAAGGTTGTTGTGGTTAGGGTTAGGGTTATTGTGGTTAGGGTTGGGGCTAGGGTTAGGATTAGGGTTGGAGTTAGGGCTAGGGTTAGGTCTAGGGTTAGGGTTATTGTGGTTAGGGTTATTTTAGGAAAAACTTTTCCTCTCCCATGGCTTTCAAATTTGCCATGCCGATATAGAATTTGACTCTGAATCCGAATCTGCCCTCCGCTTTCCCATCCGATGCTTCGTCTTCGCTCTACAGCCCAAAACATCCCAAGTTCGCCATTAACTCTCTAGGGTTAGGGCTAGGGTTAGGGTTACTGTTGTTTGAATTCGTGTTAGGGCTAGGGTTATTGTGGTTTGGGTTATTGTGGTTGAGGTTAGGGTTAGGGTTGTTGTGGTTTGTGTTAGGGCTAGGGTTAGGGTTATTGAGGTTAGGGTAGGGGTGAGGGTTTTGTGGTTAGGGTTAGGGTTGGGGCTAGGGTTATTGTGGGTAGGGCTAGGGTTAGGTTTGGGATTAGGGCTAGGGTTAGGGTTATTGTGGTTAGGGTTACGTTTAGGGTTGGGGTTAGCGTTATTGTGGCTAGGGTTAAGGTTAGGATTATTTTGGGAAAAAATTTTTCCTCTCCCATGGCTATCAAATTTACCATGCCGATATAGAATTTGACTCTAAATCCGAATCTGCCATCCGTTTTCCCATCTGATGCTTCGTTTTCGTTCTACAGACCAAAACATCCCAAGTTCGCCGTTAACTCTCTAGGGTTAGCGTTAGGGTTAGGGTTAGGGTTAGGATTGTGGTTAGGGTCATTGTGGTCAGGGTTAGGTTTACGGTTAGGGTTATTTTTGGAAAAAATTTTTCCTCTGCCATGGCTTTCAAATTTACCTTGCCGATATAGAATTTGACTCTGAATCCGAATCTGCCCTCCGTATTCCCATCGGATGCTTCGTTTTCACTCTACAGCCTAAGACATCCCAAGTTTCCCATTAACTCTCTAGGGTTAGGGCTAGGGTTAGGGTTATTGTGGCTAGGGTTAGGGTTATTGTGGTTAGGGTTGGGGCTAGGTGTAGGGTTATTGTTGTTAGGGTTGGGGCTAGGGTTAGGGTTGGGGCTAGGGTTATTGTGGGTAGGGTTGGGGTTAGGGTTGGGGTTAGGGTTGGGGTTAGGGCTAGGGTTAGGGTTGGGGTTAGGGCTAGGGTTAGGGTCATTGCGGTTAGGGTTATTTTAGGAAAAAAATTTCCTCTGCAATGGCTCTTAAATTTGCCATGCCGATATAGAATTTGACTCTCAATCCGAATCTGCCCTCTGTTTTCCCATCGGATGCTTCGTTTTCGCTCTACAGCCCAAAACATCCCAGGTTCGCCGTTAACTCTCTAGAATTAGGGTTAGGGTTATTTTGGTTAGGGTTAGGGTTAAGGTTGTTGTGGTTAGGGTTAGGGTTGTGGTTAGGGTTGGGGCTAGGGTTAGGATTAGGGTTGGAGTTAGGGCTAGGGTTAGGTCTAGGGTTAGGGTTATTGTGGTTAGGGTTATTTTAGGAAAAACTTTTCTGTCCCATGGCTTTCAAATTTGCCATGCCGATATAGAACTTGACTCTGAATCCGAATCTGCCCTCCGTTTTCCCATATGATGCTTCGTCTTCGCTCTACAGCCCAAAACATCCCAAGTTCGCCGTTAACTCTCTAGGGTTAGGGCTAGGGTTAGGGTTACTGTTGTTTGAGTTAGTGTTAGGGCTAGGGTTAGGGTTGGGGTTAGGGCTAGGGTCATTGCGGTTAGGGTTAGTGTTAGGGTTGGGGTTATTGTGGTTAGGGTTACGTTTAGGGTTGGGGTTAGCGTTATTGTGGCTAGGGTTATTGTGGTTAGGGTTATTTTAGGAAAACATTTTTCCTCTCCCTTGGCTTTCAAATTTGCCATGCCGACATAGAATTTGACTCCGAATCTGAATCTGCCCTCCGTTTTTTCATCGGATGCTTCGTTTTCGCTCTACAGCCGAAAAAATCCCAGGTTCGCCGTTAACTCTCTAGGGTTAGGGTTATTGTGGTTAGGGTTAAGGCTGGGGTTATTCTAGGAAATAATTTTTCCTCTCTCATGGCTTTCAAATTTCCCATGCCGACATAGAATTTGACTCTGTATCCAAATCTGCCCTCCGTTTTCCCATCGGATGCTTCGTTTTCATTCTACTGCCCAAAACATCCCGGGTTCGCCGTTAACTCTCTAGAATTAGGGTTAGGGTTAGGGTTGGGGTTATTGTGGTTAGGGTTAAGGTTAGGATTATTTTGGGAAAAAATTTTTCTTCTCCCCTGGCTATCAAATTTACCATGCCGATATAGAATTTGACTCTAAATCCGAATCTGCCATCCGTTTTCCGATCTGATGCTTCGTTTTCGTTCTACAGCCCAAAACATCCCAAGTTCGCCGTTAACTCTCTAGGGTTAGCGTTAGGGTTAGGGTTAGGGTTAGTGTTAGGGTTAGGGTTAGGATTGTGGTTAGGGTCATTGTGGTTAGGGCTAGGTTTACGGTTAGGGTTATTTTAGGAAAAAATTTTTCCTCTCCCATGCTTCGTTTTCGCTCTACAGCCTAAGACATCCAAAGTTTCCCATTAACTCTCTAGGGTTAGGGCTAGGATAGGGTTATTGTGGCTAGGGTTAGGGTTATTGTGGTTAGGGTTGGGGCTAGGTTTAGGTTTATTGTGGTTAGGGTTGGGGCTACGGTTACGGTTATTGTGGTTAGGGTTAGGGTTGGGCTAGGGTAATTGTGGGTAGGGTTGGGGTTAGGGCTAGGGTTAGGGTCATTGCGGTTAGGGTTATTTTAGGAAAAAAATTTCCTCTGCAATGGCTTTCAAATTTGGCATGCCGATATAGAATTTGACTCTCAATACGAATCTGCCCTCCGTTTTCCCATCGGATGCTTCGTTTTCGCTCTACAGCCCAAAACATCCCAGGTTCGCCGTTAACTCTCTAGAATTAGGGTTAGGGTTAGGGTTAAGGTTGTTGTGGTTAGGGTTAGGGTTATTGTGGTTAGGGTTGGGGCTAGGGTTAGGATTAGGGTTGGAGTTAGGGCTAGGGTTAGGTCTAGGGTTAGGGTTATTGTGGTTAGGGTTATTTTAGGAAAAACTTTTCCTCTCCCATGGCTTTCAAATTTGCCATGCCGATATAGAATTTGACTCTGAATCCGAATCTGCCCTCCGCTTTCCCATCCGATGCTTCGTCTTCGCTCTACAGCCCAAAACATCCCAAGTTCGCCGTTAACTCTCTAGGGTTAGGGCTAGGGTTAGGGTTACTGTTGTTTGAGTTCGTGTTAGTGCTAGGGTTATTGTGGTTAGGGTTATTGTGGTTGAGGTTAGGGTTAGGGTTGTTGTGGTTAGGGTTAGGGTTAGGGTTGGGGTTAGGGCTAGGGTCATTGCGGTTAGGGTTAGTGTTAGGGTTGGGGTTGTTGTTGTTAGGGTTAGAGCTAGGGTTGTGGTTAGGGTTATTGTGGTTTGTGTTAGGGCTAGGGTTAGGGTTATTGTGGTTAGGGTAGGGGTGAGGGTTTTGTGGTTAGGGTTAGGGTTGGGGCTAGGGTTATTGTGGGTAGGGCTAGGGTTAGGTTTGGGATTAGGGCTAGGGTTAGGGTTATTGTGGTTAGGGTTACGTTTAGGGTTGGGGTTAGCGTTATTGTGGCTAGGGTTAAGGTTAGGATTATTTTGGGAAAAAATTTTTCCTCTCCCATGGCTATCAAATTTACCATGCCGATATAGAATTTGACTCTAAATCCGAATCTGCCATCCGTTTTCCCATCTGATGCTTCGTTTTCGTTCTACAGACCAAAACATCCCAAGTTCGCCGTTAACTCTCTAGGGTTAGCGTTAGGGTTAGGGTTATAGTTAGGGTTAGGGTTAGGATTGTGGTTAGGGTCATTGTGGTCAGGGTTAGGTTTACGGTTAGGGTTATTTTTGGAAAAAATTTTTCCTCTCCCATGGCTTTCAAGTTTACCTTGCCGATATAGAATTTGACTCTGAATCCGAATCTACCCTCCGTATTCCCATCGGATGCTTCGTTTTCACTCTACAGCCTAAGACATCCCAAGTTTCCCATTAACTCTCTAGGGTTAAGGCAAGGGTTAGGGTTATTGTGGCTAGGGTTAGGGTTATTGTGGTTAGGGTTGGGGCTAGGGGTAGGGTTATTGTTGTTAGGGTTGGGGCTAGGGTTGGGGTTGGGGCTAGGGTTATTGTGGGTAGGGTTGGGGTTAGGGTTGGGGTTAGGGTTGGGGTTAGGGCTAGGGTTAGGGTTGGGGTTAGGGCTAGGGTTAGGGTCATTGCGGTTAGGGTTATTTCAGGAAAAAAATTTCCTCTGCAATGGCTTTTAAATTTGCCATGCCGATATAGAATTTGACTCTCAATCCGAATCTGCCCTCCGTTTTCCCATCGGATGCTTCGTTTTCGCTCTACAGCCCAAAACATCCCAGGTTCGCCGTTAACTCTCTAGAATTAGGGTTAGGGTTATTTTGGTTAGGGTTAGGGTTAAGGTTGTTGTGGTTAGGGTTAGGGTTATTGTGGTTAGGGTTGGGGCTAGGGTTAGGGTTATTGTGGTTAGGGTTGGGGCTAGAGTTAGGGTTATTGTGGTTAGGGTTATTTTAGGAACAAATTTTTCCTCTCCCATGGCTATCAAGTTTACCATGCCGATATAGAACTTGACTCTGAATCCGAATCTGCCCTCCGTTTTCCCATCGGATGCTTCGCTTTCTCTCTACAGCCCAAAACATCCCAAGTTCGCCGTTAACTCTCTAGGGTTAGGGTTATTGTGGTTAGGGTTAGGGTTAGGGTTCGGGCTAGGGTTATTGTGGTTAGGGTTATTTTAGGAAAAAAATTTTCCTCCCTCATGGCTTTCAAATTTAGGATGCCGATGTAGAATTTGACTCTGAACCCGAATCTGCCCTCCGTTTTCCCATCGGATGCTTCGTTTTTGCTCTACAGCCCAAAACATCCCAAATTCGCCGTTAACTCTCTAGGGTTAGGGTTAGAATTATTGTAGTTAGGGTTATTGTGGCTGGGGCTAGGGTTGTTGTGGCTAGGGCTAGGGTTGTTGTGGTTAGGGTTAGGGCTAGGGTTAGGGTTATTGTGGTTAGGGTTAGGGTTAGGGTTAGGGTTAGGGTTAGGGTTAGGGTTAGGGTTAGGGTTATTTTAGGAAAATTTTTTCCTCTCCCATGGCTTTCAAATTTACCATGCCGATATAGAATTTGACTCTGAACCCAAATCTGCCCTCCGTGTTCCCATCGGATGCTTCGTTTTCGTTCTACAGCCAAAAACATCCCAGGTTCGCCGTTAACTCTCTAGAATTAGGGTTACGGTTTGGGTTATTTTGGTTAGGGTTGGGGTTTGGGTTAAGGTTGTTGTGGTTAGGGTTATTGTGGTTAGGGTTAAGGTTGGGGTTAGGGTTAGGGTTATTGTGGTTAGGGTTAGGGCTAGGGTTAGGGCAGGGGATAGGGTTATTTTAGGAAAAAAATTTTCCTCTCCCGTGGCTTTCAAATTTTCCATGCCAATATAGAATTTGACTCTGAATCCGAATCTGCCCTCAGTTTTCCCATCGGATGCTTCGTTTTCGCTCTACAGCCCAAAACATCCCAAGTTCGCCGTTAACTCTCTAGGGTTAGGGTTAGGGTTAGGGTTAGGGTTAGGGTTAGGGTTAGGGTTAGGGTTAGGGTTAGGGTTAGGGATAGGGTTAGGGTTAGGGTTAGGGTTAGGGTTAGGGATAGGGTTAGGGTTAGGGTTAGGGTTAGGGTTAGGGCAGGGGATAGGGTTATTTTAGGAAAAACTTTTTCGTCTCCCATGGCTTTCAAATTTACCATGCCGATATAGAATTTGACTCTGAATCCGAATCTGCCCTCCGTTTTCCCATCCGATGCTTCGTTTTGGCTCTACAGGCAAAAATATCCCAAGTTCGCCGTTAACTCTCTATGGTTAGGGTTAGGTTTAGGGTTACTGTTGTTAGAGTTAGTGCTAGGGCTAGGGTTATTGTGGTTAGGGTTAGGGTTATTGTGGTTGAGGTTATGGTTAGGGTTGTTGTGGTTAGGGTTAGGGTTGGGGTTAGGGCTAGAGTCATTGCGGTTAGGGTTAGTGTTAGGGTTGGGGTTGTTGTGGTTAGGGTTAGGGTTATTTTAGGAAAGGCTTTTTCCTCTTCCATGGCTTTCAAATTTACCATGCCGACATGTAGTTTGACTCTGAATCCGAATCTGCCCTCCGTTTTCCCATCGGATGCTTAGTTTTTGCTCTACAGCCTAAAGCATCCCAAATTCGCCGTCAACTCTCTAGGGTTAGGGCTAGGGTTATTGTGGTTAGGGTTAGGTTTAGGGTTAAGGTTGTTGTGGTTAGGGTTAGGGTTATTTTAGGAAAAAAATTTCCCTCTCCCATGGCTTTCAAATTTACCATGCCGATATAGAATTTGACTCCGAATCCGAATCTGCCCTTCGTTTTCCCATCGGATGCTTCGTTTTCGCTCTACAGCCCAAAACATCCCCGGTTCGCGTTAACTTTCTAGAATTAGGGTTAGGGTTATTGTGGTTTGGGTTGGGGTTAGGGTTAAGGTTGTTGCGGTTAGGGCTAGGGTTATTGCGGTTGCGGTTAGGGTGATTGTGGTTAGGGCTAGGGTTAAGGTTAGGGTTAGGGTTATTTTCGGAGAAAATTTTTCCCTTCCCATGGCTATCAAATTTACCATGCCGAGATAGAATTTGACTCTCAATCCGAATCTGCCCTCCGTTTTCCCATCGGATGCTTCGTTTTTTCTCTACAGCCAAAACATCCCAGGTTCGCCGTTAACTCTCTAGAATTAGGGTTACGGTTTGGGTTATTTTGGTTAGGGTTGGGGTTAGGGTTAAGGTTGTTGTGGTTAGGGTTATTGTGGTTAGGGTTAAGGTTGGGGTTAGGGTTAGGGTTATTGTGGTTAGGGTTAGGGTTAGGGCTAGGGTTAGGGCAGGGGATAGGGTTATTTTAAGAAAAAAATTTTCCTCTCCCGTGGCTTTCAAATTTACCATGCCGATATAGAATTTGACTCTGAATCCGAGTCTACCCTCCGTGTTCCCATCCGGTGCTTCGTTTTCGCTCTACAGCCCAAAACATCCCAAGTTCGCCGATAACTCTCTAGGGTTAGCGTTAGGGTTAGGGTTATTGTGTATAGTGCTAGGGATAGGGTTAGCGTAGGGTAATTGTGGTTAGGGATAGGGTTAGGGATAGGATTATGGTTAGGGTTATTGTGGTTAGGGTTGAGGTTAGGGTTAGGGTTAGGGCTAGGGTTAGGGCAGGGGATAGGGTTATTTTAGGAAAAAAATTTTCCTCTCCCTTGGCTTTCAAATTTAACATGCCGAAATAGAATTTGACTCCCAATCCGAATCTGCCATCCGTTTTCCCATCGGATGCTTCGTCTTCGCTCTACAGCCCAAAACATCCCAAGTTCGCCGTTAACTATCTATGGTTAGTGCTAGGGTTAGGGTTACTGTTGCTAGAGTTAGTGTTAGGGCTAGGGTTATTGTGGTTAGGGTTAGGGTTATTGTGGTTGAGGTTATGGTTAGGGTTGTTGTGGTTAGGGTTAGGGTTGGGGTTAGGGCTAGAGTCATTGCGGTTAGGGTTAGGGTTAGGTGGTTAGGGTTAGGGCTAGGGTTAGGTTAGGGTTAGGGTTATTTTGGGAGAAAATTATTCCTCTTCCATGGCTTTCACATTTACCATGCCGATATAGAATTTGACTCTCAATCCGAATCTGCCCTCCGTTTTCCCATCGGATGCTTAGTTTTTGCTCTACAGCCTAAAGCATCCCAAATTCGCCGTTAACTCTCTAGGGTTAGGGTTAGGGTTATTGTGGTTAGGGTTAGGTTTAGGGTTAGGGTCATTGTGGCTAGGGCTAGGGTTGTTGCGGTTCGGGTTATGGCTAGGGTTAGGGTTATTGTGTTTAGGGTTTGGGTTAGGGTTAAGGTTGTTGTGGTTAGGGTTAGGGTTATTTTAGGGAAAAAAATTCCCTCTCCCATGGCTTTCAAATTTACCATGCCGATATAGAATTTGACTCCGAATCCGAATCTGCCCTCTGTTTTCCCATCGGATGCTTCGTTTTCGCTCTACAGCCCAAAACATCCCCGGTTCGCGTTAACTTTCTAGAATTAGGGTTAGGGTTATTGTGGTTTGGGTTGGGGTTAGGGTTAAGGTTGTTGCGGTTAGGGCTAGGCTTATTGCGGTTGCGGTTAGGGTGATTGTGGTTAGGGCTAGGGTTAAGGTTAGGGTTAGGGTTATTTTGGGAGAAAATTTTTCCTCTCCCATGGCTATCAAATTTACCATGCCGAGATAGAATTTGACTCTCAATCCGAATCTGCCCTCCGTGTTCCCATCGGATGCTTCGTTTTCGCTCTACAGCCCAAAACATCCCAAGTTTCCCATTAACTTTCTAGGGTTAGGGTTATTGTGGCTAGGGTTAGGGTAATTGTGGTTAGGGTTAGGACTAGGGTTAAGGTTATTGTGGTTAGGGTAGGGGTTAGGGTTAGGGATATTGTTGTTAGGGTTAGGGTTGGGGCTAGGGTTATTGTGGGTAGGGTTAGGGTTGGGGCTAGGGTTATTGTGAGTAGGGTTAGGGTTAGGGTTGGGGTTAGGGTCATTGTAGTTAGGGTTATTTTAGGAAAAAAAAATTTCCTCTCCAATGGCTTTCAAATTTGCCATGCCGATATAGAATTTGACTCTCAATCCGAATCTGCCCTCCGTTTTCCGATCGGATGCTTCGCTTTTGCTCCTCAGCCCAAAACATCTGAGGTTCGCCGTTAACTCTCTAGGGTTAGGGTTAGAATTATTGTGGTTAGGGTTAGGTTTAGGGTTAGGGTTATTGTGGCTAGGGCTAGGGTTGTTGTGGTTAGGGTTAGGGCTAGGGTTAGGGTTATTGTGGTTAGGGTTTGGGTTAGGGTTAGGAATATTGTGGTTAGGGTTGGGGCTAGGGTTATTGTGGATAGGGTTAGGTTTGGGAATAGGGTTATTGTGGGTAGGGTTAGGGTTATTGTGGTTAGGGTTATTTTAGGAAAAAATTTTTCCTCTACCATGGCTTTCAAATTTGCCATGCCGATATAGAATTTGACTCTGAATCCGAATCTGCGCTCCGTTTTCCCATCGGATGCTTCCTTTTCGCTCTACAGCCCAAAACATCCCAGGTTCGCCGGTAAGTCTCTAGAATTTCGGTTAGGGTTAGGGTTATTTTGGTTAGGGTTGGGGCTAGGGTTAAAGTTGTTGCGGTTAGGGCTAGGGTTATTGCGGTTGGGGTTAGGGTTAGGGTTATTGTGGTTAGGGCTAGGGTTAAGGTTAGGGTCATTGTGGCTAGGGCTAGGGTTGTTGTGGTTAGGGTTAGGGCTAGGGTTAGGGTTATTGTGGTTAGGAATTGGGTTAGGGTTAGGGTTATTGTGGTTAGGGTTGGGGCTAGGGTTAGGGTTGGGTTATGGCTAGGGTTAGGTCTAGGGTTAGGGTTATTGTGGTTAGGGTTATTTTAGGAAAAAAATTTTCCTCTCCCATGGCTTTCAAATTTACCATGCCGATATAGAATTTGACTCTCAATCCGAATCTGCCCTCCGTTTTCCCATCGGATGCTTCATTTTCGCTCTACAGCCAAAAACATCCCATGTTCGCCGTTAACTCTCTAGGGCTGGGGTTAGAATTATTGTAGTTAGGGTTATTGTGGCTGGGGCTAGGGTTGTTGTGGTTAGGGTTAGGGTTATTGTGGTAAGGGTTTGGGTTAGGGTTAGGGTTATTGTGGTTAGGGTTCGGGCTAGGGTTATTGTGGGTAGGGTTAGGGTTAGGGCTAGGGTTAGGGTCATTGTGTTTAGGGTTATTTTAGGAAAAAATTTCCTCTGCCATGGCTTTCAAACTTGCCATGCCGACATAGAATTTGACTCTGAATCCGAATCTGCCCTCCGTTTTTCCATCGGATGCTTCGTTTTTGCTCTACAGCCAAAAACATCCCAGGTTCGCCGTTAACTCTCTAGAATTAGGGTTACGGTTTGGGTTATTTTGGTTAGGGTTGGGGTTTGGGTTAAGGTTGTTGTGGTTAGGGTTATTGTGGTTAGGGTTAAGGTTGGGGTTAGGGTTAGGGTTATTGTGGTTAGGGTTAGGGTTAGGGCTAGGGTTAGGGCAGGGGATAGGGTTATTTTAGGAAAAAAATTTTCCTCTCCCGTGGCCTTCAAATTTACCATGCCGATATAGAAGTTGACGCTGAATCCGAGTCTAGCCTCCGTGTTCCCATCCGGTGCTTCGTTTTCGCTGTACAGCCCAAAACATCCCGAGTTCGCCGATAACTCTCTAGGGTTAGCGTTAGGGTTAGGGTTATTGTGTATAGTGCTAGGGATAGGGTTAGCGTAGGGTAATTGTGGTTAGGGATAGGGTTAGGGATAGGATTATGGTTAGGGTTGAGGTTAGGGTTAGGGTTAGGGCTAGGGTTAGGGCAGGGGATAGGGTTATTTTAGGAAAAAAATTTTCCTCTCCCTTGGCTTTCAAATTTGACATGCCGAAATAGAATTTGACTCCCAATCCGAATCTGTCATCCGTTTTCCCATCGGATGCTTCGTCTTCGCTCTACAGCCCAAAACATCCCAAGTTCGCCGTTAACTATCTATGGTTAGTGCTAGGGTTAGGGTTACTGTTGTTAGAGTTAGTGCTAGGGCTAGGGTTATTGTGGTTAGGGTTATTGTGGTTGAGGTTATGGTTAGGGTTGTTGTGGTTAGGGTTAGGGTTGGGGTTAGGGCTAGAGTCATTGCGGTTAGGGTTAGTGTTAGGGTTGGGGTTGTTGTGGTTAGGGTTAGGGTTATTTTGGGAGAAACTTTTTCCTCTTCCATGGCTATCAAATTTACCATGCCGATACAGAATTTGACTCTCAATCCGAATCTGCCCTCCGTTTTCCCATCGGATGCTTAGTTTTTGCTCTACAGCCTAAAGCATCCCAAATTCGCCGTTAACTCTCTAGGGTTAGGGCTAGGGTTATTGTGGTTAGGGTTAGGTTTAGGGTTAAGGTTGTTGTGGTTAGGGTTAGGGTTATTTTAGGAAAAAAATTTCCCTCTCCCATGGCTTTCAAATTTACCATGCCGATATAGAATTTGACTCCGAATCCGAATCTGCCCTTCGTTTTCCCATCGGATGCTTCGTTTTCGCTCTACAGCCCAAAACATCCCCGGTTCGCGTTAACTTTCTAGAATTAGGGTTAGGGTTATTGTGGTTTGGGTTGGGGTTAGGGTTAAGGTTGTTGCGGTTAGGGCTAGGGTTATTGCGGTTGCGGTTAGGGTGGTTGTGGTTAGGGCTAGGGTTGAGGTTAGGGTTAGGGTTATTTTCGGAGAAAATTTTTCGCTTCCCATGGCTATCAAATTTACCATGCCGAGATAGAATTTGACTCTCAATCCGAATCTGCCCTCCGTTTTTCCATCGGATGCTTCGTTTTTGCTCTACAGCCAAAAACATCCCAGGTTCGCCGTTAACTCTCTAGAATTAGGGTTACGGTTTGGGTTATTTTGGTTAGGGTTGGGGTTTGGGTTAAGGTTGTTGTGGTTAGGGTTATTGTGGTTAGGGTTAAGGTTGGGGTTAGGGTTAGGGTTATTGTGGTTAGGGTTAGGGTTATGGTTAGGGTTAGGGTTAGGGTTATCCTAGGAAATAATTTTTCCTCTCCCGTGGCTTTCAAATTTACCATGCCGATATAGAATTTGACTCTGAATCCGAATCTGCCGTCCGTTTTCCCATCCGATGCTTCGTTTTCGCTTCACAGCCGAAAACATTCGAATTTCGCCGTCAACTCTCTAGGGTTAGCGTTAGGGTTAGGGTTATTGTGTATAGTGCTAGGGATAGGGTTAGCGTAGGGTAATTGTGGTTAGGGATAGGGTTAGGGATAGGATTATGGTTAGGGTTGAGGTTAGGGTTAGGGTTAGGGCTAGGGTTAGGGCAGGGGATAGGGTTATTTTAGGAAAAAAATTTTCCTCTCCCTTGGCTTTCCAATTTAACATGCCGAAATAGAATTTGACTCCCAATCCGAATCTGCCATCCGTTTTCCCATCGGATGCTTCGTCTTCGCTCTACAGCCCAAAACATCCCAAGTTCGCCGTTAACTATCTATGGTTAGTGCTAGGGTTAGGGTTACTGTTGTTAGAGTTAGTGCTAGGGCTAGGGTTATTGTGGTTAGGGTTAGGGTTATTGTGGTTGAGGTTATGGTTAGGGTTGTTGTGGTTAGGGTTAGGGTTGGGGTTAGGGCTAGAGTCATTGCGGTTAGGGTTAGTGTTAGGGTTGGGGTTGTTGTGGTTAGGGTTAGGGTTATTTTGGGAGAAACTTTTTCCTCTTCCATGGCTATCAAATTTACCATGCCGATACAGAATTTGACTCTCAATCCGAATCTGCCCTCCGTTTTCCCATCGGATGCTTAGTTTTTGCTCTACAGCCTAAAGCATCCCAAATTCGCCGTTAACTCTCTAGGGTTAGGGCTAGGGTTATTGTGGTTAGGGTTAGGTTTAGGGTTAAGGTTGTTGTGGTTAGGGTTAGGGTTATTTTAGGAAAAAAATTTCCCTCTCCCATGGCTTTCAAATTTACCATGCCGATATAGAATTTGACTCCGAATCCGAATCTGCCCTTCGTTTTCCCATCGGATGCTTCGTTTTCGCTCTACAGCCCAAAACATCCCCGGTTCGCGTTAACTTTCTAGAATTAGGGTTAGGGTTATTGTGGTTTGGGTTGGGGTTAGGTTAAGGTTGTTGCGGTTAGGGCTAGGGTTATTGCGGTTGCGGTTAGGGTGATTGTGGTTAGGGCTAGGGTTAAGGTTAGGGTTAGGGTTATTTTCGGAGAAAATTTTTCCCTTCCCATGGCTATCAAATTTACCATGCCGAGATAGAATTTGACTCTCAATCCGAATCTGCCCTCCGTTTTTCCATCGGATGCTTCGTTTTTTCTCTACAGCCAAAACATCCCAGGTTCGCCGTTAACTCTCTAGAATTAGGGTTACGGTTTGGGTTATTTTGGTTAGGGTTGGGGTTAGGGTTAAGGTTGTTGTGGTTAGGGTTATTGTGGTTAGGGTTAAGGTTGGGGTTAGGGTTAGGGTTATTGTGGTTAGGGTTAGGGTTAGGGCTAGGGTTAGGGCAGGGGATAGGGTTATTTTAAGAAAAAAAATTTCCCCTCCCGTGGCTTTCAAATTTACCATGCCGATATAGAATTTGACTCTGAATCCGAGTCTACCCTCCGTGTTCCCATCCGGTGCTTCGTTTTCGCTCTACAGCCCAAAACATCCCAAATTCGCCGTTAACTCTCTTGGGTTAGCGTTAGGGTTAGGGTTATTGTGTATAGTGCTAGGGATAGGGTTAGCGTAGGGTAATTGTGGTTAGGGATAGGGTTAGGGATAGGATTATGGTTAGGGTTATTGTGGTTAGGGTTGAGGTTAGGGTTAGGGTTAGGGCTAGGGTTAGGGCAGGGGATAGGGTTATTTTAGGAAAAAAATTTTCCTCTCCCTTGGCTTTCCAATTTAACATGCCGAAATAGAATTTGACTCCCAATCCGAATCTGCCATCCGTTTTCCCATCGGATGCTTCGTCTTCGCTCTACAGCCCAAAACATCCCAAGTTCGCCGTTAACTATCTATGGTTAGTGCTAGGGTTAGGGTTACTGTTGCTAGAGTTAGTGTTAGGGCTAGGGTTATTGTGGTTAGGGTTAGGGTTATTGTGGTTGAGGTTATGGTTAGGGTTGTTGTGGTTAGGGTTAGGGTTGGGGTTAGGGCTAGAGTCATTGCGGTTAGGGTTAGTGTTAGAGTTGGGGTTGTTGTGGTTAGGGTTAGGGCTAGGGTTAAGGTTAGGGTTAGGGTTATTTTGGGAGAAAATTATTCCTCTTCCATGGCTATCACATTTACCATGCCGATACAGAATTTGACTCTCAATCCGAATCTGCCCTCCGTTTTCCCATCGGATGCTTAGTTTTTGCTCTACAGCCTAAAGCATCCCAAATTCGCCGTTAACTCTCTAGGGTTAGGGTTAGGGTTATTGTGGTTAGGGTTAGGTTTAGGGTTAGGGTCATTGTGGCTAGGGCTAGGGTTGTTGCGGTTCGGGTTATGGCTAGGGTTAGGGTTATTGTGGTTAGGGTTTGGGTTAGGGTTAAGGTTGTTGTGGTTAGGGTTAGGGTTATTTTAGGAAAAAAAATTCCCTCTCCCATGGCTTTCAAATTTACCATGCCGATATAGAATTTGACTCCGAATCCGAATCTGCCCTCTGTTTTCCCATCGGATGCTTCGTTTTCGCTCTACAGCCCAAAACATCCCCGGTTCGCGTTAACTTTCTAGAATTAGGGTTAGGGTTATTGTGGTTTGGGTTGGGGTTAGGGTTAAGGTTGTTGCGGTTAGGGCTAGGGTTATTGCGGTTGCGGTTAGGGTGATTGTGGTTAGGGCTAGGGTTAAGGTTAGGGTTAGGGTTATTTTCGGAGAAAATTTTTCCTCTCCCATGGCTATCAAATTTACCATGCCGAGATAGAATTTGACTCTCAATCCGAATCTGCCCTCCGTGTTCCCATCGGATGCTTCGTTTTCGCTCTACAGCCCAAAACATCCCAAGTTTCCCATTAACTTTCTAGGGTTAGGGTTATTGTGGCTAGGGTTAGGGTAATTGTGGTTAGGGTTAGGACTAGGGTTAAGGTTATTGTGGTTAGGGTAGGGGTTAGGGTTAGGGATATTGTTGTTAGGGTTAGGGTTGGGGCTAGGGTTATTGTGGGTAGGGTTAGGGTTGGGGTTAGGGTCATTGTAGTTAGGGTTATTTTAGGAAAAAAAAATTTCCTCTCCAATGGCTTTCAAATTTGCCATGCCGATATAGAATTTGACTCTCAATCCGAATCTGCCCTCCGTTTTCCGATCGGATGCTTCGCTTTTGCTCCTCAGCCCAAAACATCTGAGGTTCGCCGTTAACTCTCTGGGGTTAGGGTTAGAATTATTGTGGTTAGGGTTAGGTTTAGGGTTAGGGTTATTGTGGCTAGGGCTAGGGTTGTTGTGGTTAGGGTTAGGGCTAGGGTTAGGGTTATTGTGGTTAGGGTTTGGGTTAGGGTTAGGAATATTGTGGTTAGGGTTGGGGCTAGGGTTATTGTGGATAGGGTTAGGTTTGGGAATAGGGTTATTGTGGGTAGGGTTAGGGTTATTGTGGTTAGGGTTATTTTAGGAAAAAATTTTTCCTCTCCCATGGCTTTCAAATTTTCGATGCCGATATACTATTTCACTCTGAATCCGAATCTGCCCTCAGTTTTCCCATCGGATGCTTCCTTTTCGCTCTACAGCCCAAAACATCCAAGGTTCGCCGCTAACTCTCTAGGGTTAGGGTTAGGAATATTGTGGTTAGGGTTAGGGTTAGGGCTAGGGTTATTGCGGTTGGGGTTAGGGTTAGGGTTATTGTGGTTAGGGTTAGGGTTAAGGTTAGGGTCATTGTGGCTAGGCCTAGGGTTGTTGTGGTTAGGGTTAGGGCTAGGGTTAGGGTTATTGTGGTTAGGAATTGGGTTAGGGTTAGGGTTATTGTGGTTAGGGTTGGGGCTAGGGTTAGGGTTATATGGTTATGGCTAGGGTTAGGTTTAAGGTTAGGGTTATTGTGCTTAGGGTTAGGGTCATTCTAGGAAAAAAATTTTCCTCTCCCATGGCTTTCAAATTTACCATGCCGAGATAGAATTTGACTCTGAATCCGAATCTGCCCACCGTTTTCCCATCGGTGCTTCGTTTTCGCTCTACAGCCAAAAACATCCCAAGTTCGCCGTTAACTCTCCAGGGCTGGGGTTATTGTGGATAGGGTTAGGGTTAAGATTGTTGTGGTTAGGGTTAGGGTTATTGTGGCTAGGGTTGGGGTTGGGGCTAGGGCTACGGTTAGGGTTAGGGTTATTGTGGTTAGGGTTAGGGTGGGGTTATTTCAGGAAAAAAAATTTCCTCTCTACGGCTTTGAAATTTACCATGCGGATATAGAATTTCACTCTGAATCCGAATCTGCCCTCCGTTTTCCCATAGGATGCTTAGTTTTCGCTCTACAGCCAAAAACATCCCAAGTTCGCCAAGTTCTAGGGCTGGGGTTATTGTGGTTAGGGTTAGGGTTATTGTGGCTAGGGTTAGGGTTATTGTGGTTAGGGTTAGGACTAGGGTTAGGGTTATTGTGGTTTGGGTAGGGGTTAGGGTTAGGGATATTGTGGTTTGGCTTAGGGTTCGGGCTAGGGTTATTGTGGGTAGGGTTAGGGTTGGGGATAGGGTTATTGTGGGTAGGGTTAGGGTTGGGGTTAGGGCTAGGGTTAGGGTCATTGTGGTTAGGGTTATTTTAGAAAAACAAATTTCCTCTCCAATGGATTTCAAATTTGCCATGCCGATATAGAATTTGACTCTCAATCCGAATCTGCCCTCCGTTTTCCCATCGGATGCTTCGTTTTCGCTCTACAGCCCAAAACATTCCCAGGTTCGCCGTTAACTCTCAAGAATTAGGGTTAGGGTTATTGTGGTTAGGGTTGGGGTTAGGGTTAAGGTTGTTGCGGTTAGGGCAAGGGTTATTGCGGTTGGGGTTAGGGTTATTGTGGTTATGGCTAGGGTTAAGGTTAGGGTTAGGGTTATATTGGGAGAAAATTTTTCCTCTTCCATGGCTGTCAAATTTTCATGCCGATATAGAATTTGACTCTCAATCCGAATCTGCCCTCCGTTTTCCCATCGGATGCGTAGTTTTTGCTCTACAGCCTAAAACATCCCCGGTTCGCGTTAACTTTCTAGAATTAGGGTTAGGGTTATTGTGGTTTGGGTTGGGGTTAGGGTTAAGGTTGTTGCGGTTAGGGCTAGGGTTATTGCGGTTGCGGTTAGGGTGATTGTGGTTAGGGCAAGGGTTAAGGTTAGGGTTAGGGTTATTTTCGGAGAAAATTTTTCCTCTCCCATGGCTATCAAATTTACCATGCCGAGATAGAATTTGACTCTCAATCAGAATCTGCCCTCCGTTTTCCCATCGGATGCTTCGTTTTCGTTCTACAGCCCAAAACATCCCAAGTTCGCCGTTAACTATCTATGGTTAGTGCTAGGGTTAGGGTTACTGTTGCTAGAGTTAGTTTTAGGGCTAGGGTTATTGTGGTTAGGGTTAGGGTTATTGTGGTTGAGGTTATGGTTAGGGTTGTTGTGGTTAGGGTTAGGGTTGGGCTAGAGTCATTGCGGTTTAGAGTTGGGCTTGTTGTGGTTAGGGTCAGGGCTAGGGTTAAGGCTATGGTTAGGGTTAGGGTTATTTTAGGAAAAAATTTTTCCTCTTCCATGGCTATCAAACTTACCATGCCGATATAGAATTTGACTCTCAATCCGAATCTGCCCTCCGTTTTCCCATCGGATGCGTTGTTTGCGCTCTACAGCCAAAAACATCCCATGTTCGCCGTTCACTCTCTGGGGTTAGGGCTAGGGTTATTGCGGCTAGGGTTAGGTTCAGGGTTAGGGTTATTCTGGTTAGGGTTAAGGTTATTGTGGTTAGGGTTAGGGCTAGGGTTAAGGTTACTGTGGTTAGGGTTTGGGTTAGGGTTAGGATTTTTGTGGTTAGGGTTAGGGTTATTTTAGGAAAAAAAAATTCCTCTCCCATGGCTTTCAAATTTACCATGCCGATATAGAATTTGACTCTGAATCCGAATCTGCCCTCTGTTTTCCCATCCGATGCTTCGTTTTGGCTCTATATCCAAAAACATCCCAAGGTCGCGGTTAACTCTCTAGGTTAGGATTAGGGTTATTGTGGTTTGGGTTGGGGTTAAGGTTAAGGTTGTTGCGGTTAGGGCTAGGCTTATTGCGGTTGTGGTTAGGGTTAGGGTTATTGTGGTTAGGGTTAGGGTTATTGTGGTTAGGGTTAGGGTTATTTTAGGAAAAAATTTTTCCTCTCCCATGGCTTTCAAATTTGCCATGCCGATATAGAATTTGACTCTGAATCCGAATCTGCCCTCCGTGTTCCCATCGGATGCTTCGTTTTCGCTCTACAGCCCAAAACACCCCAAGTTTCCCATTAACTTTCTAGGGTTAGGGTTATTGTGGCTAGGGTTAGTGTTATTGTGGTTAGGGTGAGGGTTAGGGTTATTGTGGTTAATGTTGGGGTTAGGGTTATTGTGGTTAGGGTTAGGGTTGGGGCTAGGGTTATTGTGGGTAGGGTTAGGGTTGGGGTTAGGGTCATTGTAGTTAGGGTTATTTTAGGAAAAAAATTTTCCTCTCCCATGGCTTTCAAATTTGCCATGCCGATATAGAATTTGACTCTCAATCCGAATCTGCCCTCCGTTTTCCCATCGGATGCTTCGTTTTTGCTCTACAGCCCAAAACATCCCAAATTCGCCGTTAACTCTGTTTGGTTAGGGTTAGAATTATTGTGGTTAGGGTTAGGGTTATTGTGGTTTGGGCTAGGGTTGTTGTGGTTAGGGTTAGGGCTAGGGTTAGGGTTATTGTGGTTCGGGTTTGGGTTATTGTGGTTAGGGATGGGGCTAGGGTTAAGGTTAGGGTTGGAGTTAGGGCTAGGGTTAGGGTTATTGTGGTTAGGGTTATTTTAGGAAAAAATTTTTCCTCTCCCATGGCTTTCAAATTTGCCATGCCGATATAGAATTTGACTCTGAATCCGAATCTGCTCTCCGTTTTCCCATCGGATGCTTCGTTTTCGCTCTACACCCCAAAACATCCCAGGTTCGCCGTTAACTCTCTAGAATTAGGACTAGGGTTCGGGTTATTTTGGTTAGGGTTGGGGTTAGGGTAAGGTTATTGTGGTTAGGGTTAGAGCTAGGGTTATTGTGGTTAGGGTTATTAAGGTTAGGGTCATTGTGGCTAGGCCTAGGGTTGTTGTGGTTAGGGTTAGGGCTAGGGTTAGGGTTATTGTGGTTAGGAATTGGGTTAGGGTTAGGGTTATTGTGGTTAGGGTTGGGGCTAGGGTTAGGGTTGGGTTATGGCTAGGGTTAGGTCTAGGGTTAGGGTTATTGTGGTTAGGGTTATTTTAGGAAAAAAATTTTCCTCTCCCATGGCTTTCAAATTTACCATGCCGATATAGAATTTGACTCTCAATCCGAATCTGCCCTCCGTTTTCCCATCGGATGCTTGGTTTTCGCTCTACAGCTTAATACATCCCAGGTTCGCCGTTAACTCTCTAGGGCTGGGGTTATTGTGGATAGGGTTAGGGTTTAGATTGTTGTGGCTGGGTTAGGGTTATTGTGGCTAGGGTTGGGGTTGGGCTAGGGCTACGGTTAGGGTTAGGGTGATTGTGGTTAGGGTTAGGTTAGGGTGGGGTTATTTCAGGAAAAAATTTTCCTCTCCCATGGCTTTGAAATTTACCATGCCGATATAGAATTTCACTCTGAATCCGAATCTGCCCTCCGTTTTCCCATAGGATGCTTAGTTTTCGCTCTACAGCCAAAAACATCCCAAGTTCGCCAAGTTCTAGGGCTGGGGTTATTGTGGTTAGGGTTAGGGTTATTGTGGCTAGGGTTAGGGTTATTGTGGTTAGGGTTAGGACTAGGGTTAGGGTTATTGTGGTTTGGGTAGGGGTTAGGGTTAGGGATATTGTGGTTTGGCTTAGGGTTCGGGCTAGGGTTATTGTGGGTAGGGTTAGGGTTGGGGATAGGGTTATTGTGGGTAGGGTTAGGGTTGGGGTTAGGGCTAGGGTTAGGGTCATTGTGGTTAGGGTTATTTTAGAAAAAAAATTCCTCTCCCATGGCTTTCAAATTTACCATGCCGATATAGAATTTGACTCTGAATCCGAATCTGTCCTCCGCTTTCCCATCGGATGCCTCGTTTTCGCTCTACAGCCCAAAACATCCCAGGTTCGCCGTTAACTCTCTAGAATTAGGGTTAGGGTTATTGTGGTTAGGGTTGGGGTTAGGGTTAAGGTTGTTGCGGTTAGGGCAAGGGTTATTGCGGTTGCGGTTAGGGTTATTGTGGTTAGGGCTAGGGTTAAGGTTAGGGTTAGGGTCATTTTAGGAAAAAATTTTTCCTCTCCCATGGCTTTCAAATTTGCCATGCCGACATAGAATTTGACTCTGAATCCTAATCTGCCTTCCGTTTTCCCAACGGATGCTTCGTTTTCGCTCTACTGCCGAAAACATCCCAGGTTCGCCGTCAACCCTCTAGAATTAGGGTTAGGGTTATTTTGGATGGGGTTAGGGTTAGGGTTAAGGTTGTTGCGGTTAGGGCTAGGGTTATTGCGGTTGCGGTTAGGGTGATTGTGGTTAGGGCAAGGGTTAAGGTTAGGGTTAGGGTTATTTTCGGAGAAAATTTTTCCTCTCCCATGGCTATCAAATTTACCATGCCGAGATAGAATTTGACTCTCAATCAGAATCTGCCCTCCGTTTTCCCATCGGATGCTTCGTTTTCGTTCTACAGCCCAAAACATCCCGGGTTCGCCGTTAACTCTCTAGGGTTAGCGTTAGGGTTAGGGTTATTTTAGGAAAAAATTTTTCCTCTCCCATGGCTATCAAATTTACCATGCCGATATAGAATTTGACTCTCAATCCGAATCTGCCCTCCGTTTTCCCATCGGATGCTTCGTTTTCGCTCTACAGCCCAAAACATCCCATGTTCGCCGTTAACTCTCTAGAATTAGGGTTACGGTTTGGGTTATTGTTGTTAGGGTTGGGGTTAGGGTTAAGGTTGTTGTGGTTAGGGTTATTGTGGTTAGGGTTAAGGTTGGTGTTAGGGTTAGGGTTATTGTGGTTAGGGTTTGGGTTAGGGCTAGGGTTAGGGTTGGGGATAGGGTTATTTTAGGAAAAAATTTTCCTCTCCCATGGCTTTCAAATTTGCCATGCCGACATAGAATTTGACTCTGAATCCGAATCTGCCCTCCGTTGTCCCATCCGATGCTTCGTTTTCATTCTACAGCCCAAAACATCCCAAGTTCGCCGTTAACTCTCTAGGGTTAGCGTTAGGGTTAGGGTTATTGTTAGTGTTAGGGTTACTAAGGTTTGTGGTTAGGGTTAGGCTTATTGTGGTTGAGGTTAGGATTAGGGTTTTGTGGTTAGGGTTGGGTTAGGGCTAGGGTCATTGCAGTTAGGGTTAGTGTTAGGGTTGGGGTTGTTGTGGTTCGGGTTAGGGCTAGTTTGTGGTTCGGGTTATTGTGGTTAGGGCTAGGGTTAAGGTTAGGGTTAGGGTTATTTTGGGAAAAATTTTTCCTCTCCCATGGCTTTCAATTTACCATGCCGATATAGAATTTGACTCGGAATCCGATCTGCCCTCCGTTTTTTCCCACGGATACTTCGTTTTTCGCTCTAGTTTTAGGTCTATAGGGGTTAGGGTTATTCAATCAAAACATCCCACCGTCGCGTTCCAACTCAACCTTTCCCCCCCTAGGGTTAGGGTGATTCCTGTTAAGGTTTAGGGTTAGGGTTCTTGTGGCTAGGGCTAGGGTTGTTGTGGTTAGGGTTAGGGCTAGGGTTAGGGTTATTGTGGTTAGGGTTTGGGTTAGGGTTATTGTGGTTATGGTCGGGGCTAGGGTTATGGTTAGGGTTGGAGATAGGGCTAGGGTTATAGGTTATTGTGGTTAGGGTTATTTTAGGAAAAAATTTTCCTTTCCCATGGCTTTCAAATTTACCATGCCGATATAGAATTTGATTCTGAATCCGAATCTGCCCTCCGTTTTCCATCGGATGCTTCGTTTTCGCTCTACAGCCGAAAACATCCCAGGTTCGCCGTTATCTCTCTAGGGTTAGGGTTATTTTGGTTAGGGTTGGGGTTAGGGTTAAGGTTGTTGTGGCTAGGGTTATTGTGGTTAGGGTTAGGGTTATTTTAGGAAAAAAATTTTCCTCTCCCATGGCTTTTAAATTTGCCATGCCGACATAGAATTTCACTCTGAATCCGAATCTGCCCTCCGTTTTTCATCGGATGCTTCGTTTTCGCTCTACAGCCGAAAACATTCCAGGTTCGCGGTTAACTCTCTAGGGTTAGCGTTAGGGTTATTGTGTATAGTGCTAGGGATATGGTTAGGGTAGGGTTATTGTGGTTAGGGATAGGGTTAGGGATAGGATTATGGTTAGGGTTGTTGTGGTTAGGGTTGAGGTTAGGGTTAGGGTTACGGTTAGGGTTATTTTAGGAAAACATTTTTCCTCTCCCATGGCTTTCAATTTTACCATGCCGATATAGAATTTGACTTCCAATCCGAATCTTTCCTCCGCTTTCCCATCCGATGCTTCGTCTTCGCTCTACACCCCAAAACATCCCAAGTTCGCCGTTAACTCCTAGGGTTAGGGCTAGGGTTAGCGTTCCTGTTGTTAGGGTTTGTGTTAGGGCTAGGGTTATTGTGGTTAGGGTTAGGGTTATTGTGGTTGAGGTTAGTTTTAGGGTTGTTGTGGTTAGGGTTAGGGTTGGGGTTACGGCTAGGGTCATTGCGGTTAGGGTTAGTGTTAGGGTTGGGGTTGTTGTGGTTAGGGTTAGAGCTAGGGTTGTGGTTAGGGTCATTGTGGTTAGGGTTAGGGCTAGGGTTACGGTTAGGTTTATTTTAGGAAAAAGTTTTTCCTCTCCCATGGCTTTGAAATTTACCATGCCGATATAGAATTTGACTCTGAATCCGAATCTGCCCTCCGTTTTCCAATAGGATGCTTCGTTTTCGCTCTACAGCCCAAAACATCCCAAGTTTGCCATTAACTCTCTAGGGTTTGGGCTAGGCTGATTGTGGTTAGTATTATTGTGGTTTAGGTTAGGGCTAGGGTTAGGGTTATTGGTGTTAGGGTAGGGGTTAGAGTTTTGTGGTTAGGGTTAGGGTTGGGGCTAGGGTTATTGTGGGTAGGGATAGGGTTAGGGTTGGGGTTAGGGGTAGGGTTAGGGTTATTGTGGTTAGGGTTGTTTTAGGAAAATATTTTTCCTCACCCATGGCTTTCAAACTTGCCATGCCGACATAGAGTTTGACTCTGAATCCGAATCTGCCCTCCGTTTTCCAATAGGATGCTTCGTTTTCGCTCTGCAGCCCAAAAGATCCCAAGTTTGCCATTAACTCTCTAGGGTTTGGGCTAGGCTGATTGTGGTTAGTATTATTGTGGTTTAGGTTAGGGCTAGGGTTAGGGTTATTGGTGTTAGGGTAGGGGTTAGAGTTTTGTGGTTAGGGTTAGGCTTGGGGCTAGGGTTATTGTGGGTAGGGGTAGGGTTAGGGTTGGGGTTTGGGCTAGGGTTAGGGTTATTGTGGTTAGGGTTATTTTAGGAAAACATTTTACCTCTCCCATGGCTTTCAAACTTGCCAAGCCGACATAGAGTTTGACTCTGAATCCGAATCTGCCCTCCGTTTTCCCAGCGGATACTTCGTTTTCGCTCTACCGCCCAAAACATCCCAAGTTCGCCGTTAAGTCTCTAGGGTTAGGGTTATTCTGGTTAGGGTTAGGTTTAGGGTTATTGTGGCTAGGGCTAGTGTTGTTGTGGTTAGGGTATCGCTTGGTTTACGGTTATTGTGGTTAGGGTTTGGGTTAGGGTTAGGGTTATTGTGGTTTGGGTTGGGGCTAGGGTTACGGTTATTGTGGTTAGGGTTTTTTTAGGAAAAATTTTTCCTCTCCCATGGCTTTCAAATTTGCCATGCCGATATAGAATTTGACTCTGAATCCAAATCTGCCCTCCGTTTTCCAATCGGATGCTTCGTTTTTTCTCTACAGCCCAAAACATGCCAGGTTCGCCGTTAACTCTCAAGAATTAGGGTTAGGGTTATTTTGGTTAGGGTTTGAGTTAGGGTTAGGGTTGTTGTGGTTAGGGTTTGGGTTAGGGTAATTGTAGTTAGGGTTAAGGCTGGGGTTAGGGCAAGGGTTAGGGTTAGGGTTATTGTGGTTAGGGTTAGGGTTAGGGCTAGGATTAGGGTTGGGGATAGGGTTATTTTAGGAAAAAATATTTCCTCTCCCATGGCTTTTAAATTTGCCATGCCGACATAGAATTTGACTCTGAATCCGAATCTGCCCTCCGTTTTTCATCGGATGCTTCGTTTTCGCTCTACAGCCGAAAACATTCCAGGTTCGCGGTTAACTCTCTAGGGTTAGCGTTAGGGTTATTGTGTATAGTGCTAGGGATATGGTTAGGGTAGGGTTATTGTGGTTAGGGATAGGGTTAGGGATAGGATTATGGTTAGGGTTGTTGTGGTTAGGGTTGAGGTTAGGGTTAGGGTTACGGTTAGGGTTATTTTAGGAAAAAGTTTTTCCTCTCCCATGGCTTTCAATTTTACCATGCCGATATAGAATTTGACTTCCAATCCGAATCTTTCCTCCGCTTTCCCATCCGATGCTTCGTCTTCGCTCTACACCCCAAAACATCCCAAGTTCGCCGTTAACTCCCTAGGGTTAGGGCTAGGGTTAGCGTTCCTGTTGTTAGGGTTTGTGTTAGGGCTAGGGTTATTGTGGTTAGGGTTAGGGTTATTGTGGTTGAGGTTAGTTTTAGGGTTGTTGTGGTTAGGGTTAGGGTTGGGGTTACGGCTAGGGTCATTGCGGTTAGGGTTAGTGTTAGGGTTGGGGTTGTTGTGGTTAGGGTTAGGGTTAGGGTTATTGTGATTAGGGTTAGGTTTAGGGTTATTGTGGTTTGGGTTCGGGCTAGGGTTAGGGTTATTGTGGTTAGGGCTATTTTAGGAAAAAATTTTTCCTCTCCCATGGATTTCAAATTTGCCATGCCGATATAGAATTTGACTCTGAATCCGAATCTGCCCTCCGTTTTCCCATCGGATGCTTCGTTTTCGCTCTACAGCCCAAAACATCCCAGGTTCGCCGTTAACTCTCTAGAATTAGGCTTAGGGTTATTTTGGTTAGGGTTTGAGTTAGGGTTAAGGTTGTTGTGGTGAGGGCTTGGGTTAGGGTTATTGTGGTTAGGGTTAAGGTTGGGGTTAGGGCAAGGGTTAGGGTTAGCATTATTCCAATCCGAATGCCAATCCGAATCTGCCCTCCGTTTTCCAATCCGATGCTTCGTCTTCGTTCTACAGCCCAAAACATCCCAAGTTCGCCGTTAACTCTCTAGGGTTAGGGCAAGGGTTACGGTTACTTTTGTTAGGGTTAGTGTTACGGCTAGGGTTATTGTGGTTAGGGTTAGGGTTATTGTGGTTGAGGTTAGGGTTGTTGTGGTTAGGGTTAGGGTTGGGGCTAGGGTCATTGCGGTTAGGGTTAGTGTTAGGGTTGGGGTTGTTGTGGTAAGGGTTAGGGCTAGGTTTGTGGTTAGGGTCATTGTGGTTAGGGTTAGGGCTGGGGTTACGGTTAGGGTTATTTTAGGAAAACTTTTCCTCTCCCATGGCTTTCAAATTAACCATGCCGATATAGAATTTGACTCTGAATCCGAATCTGCCCTCCGTTTTCCCATAGGATGCTTCGTTTTCGCTCTACAGCCCAAAACATCCCAAGTTTGCCATTAACTCTCTAGGGTTTGGGCTAGGGTGATTCTGGTTAGGGTTATTGTGGTTTGAGTTAGGGCTAGTGTTAGGGTTATTGTGGTTAGGGTAGGGGTTAGGGTTTTGTGGTTAGGGTTAGGGTTGGGGCTAGGGTTTTTGTGGGTAGGGCTAGGGTCAGGGTTGGGGTTAGGGCTAGGATTAGGGTTATTGTGGTTAGGGTTATTTTAGGAAAAATTTTTCCTCTCCCATGGCTCTCAAACTTGCCAAGCCGACATAGAGTTTGACTCTGAATCCGAATCTGCCCTCCGTTTTCCCAGCGGATGCTTCGTTTTCGCTCCACCGCCCAAAACATCCTATGTTCGCCGCTAACTCTAGCGTTAGGGTTAGGGTTGTTGTGGTTAGGGTTAGGTTTAGGGTTATTGTTGCTAGGGCTAGGGTTGTTGTGGTTAGGATTACGGCTAGGGTTAGGGTTATTCTGGTTAGGGTTTGGGTTAGGGTTGGGGTTGTTGTGGTTAGGGTTAGGGCTAGGGTTGTGGTTAGGGTCATTGTGGTTAGGGTTAGGGCTAGGGTTACGGTTAGGTTTATTTTAGGAAAAAATTTTTCCTCTCCCATGGCTTTCAAATTTACCATGTCGATATAGAATTTGACTCTGAATCCGAATCTGCCCTCCGTTCTCCAATCGGATGCTTCGTTTTCGTTCTACAGACCAAAACATCCCAAGTTTCCCATTAAGTCTCTAGGGTTTGGGCTAGGCTGATGATGGTTAGGGTTATTGTGGTTTGGGTTAGGGCTAGGGTTAGGGTTATTAAGGTTAGGGTAGGGGTTAGGGTTTTGTGGTTAGAGTTAGGGTTGGGGCTAGGGTTATTGTGGGTAGGGATAGGGTTAGGGTTAGGGTTAGGGCTAGGGTTAGGGTTATTGTGGTTAGGGTTATTTTTGGAAAACATTTTTCCTCTCCCATGGCTTTCAAACTTGCCATGCCGACATAGAGTTTGACTTCCAATCCGAATCTGCCCTCCGTTTTCCCATAGGATGTCTCGTTTTCGCTCTACAGCCCAAAACATCCCAAGTTTGCCATTAACTCTCTAGGGTTTGGGCTAGGGTGATTGTGGTTAGGGTTATTGTGGTTAGGGTTATTGTGGTTTGAGTTAGGGCTAGGGTTTGGGTTATTGTGGTTAGGGTAGGGGTTAGGGTTTTGTGGTTATGGTTAGGGCTAGCGTTATTGTGGGTAGGCCTAGTTTTAGGGTTTGGGTTAGGGCTAGGATTAGGGTTATTGTGGTTAGGGTTATTTTAGGAAAAATTGTTGCTCTCCCATGGCTCTCAAACTTGCCAAGCCGACATAGAGTTTGACTCTGAATCCGAATCTGCCCTCCGTTTTCCCAGCGGATGCTTCGTTTTCGCTCTACCGCCCAAAACATCCTATGTTCGCCGCCAACTCTAGCGTTAGGGTTAGGGTTGTTGTGGTTAGGGTTAGGTTTACGGTTATTGTGGCTAGGGCTAGGGTTGTTGTGGTTAGGGTTATTTTAGGAAAACATTTTTCCTCTCCCATGGCTTTCAAACTTGCCATGCCGACATAGAGTTTGACTCTGAATCCGAATCTGCCATCCGTTTTCCCATAGGATGCTTCGTTTTCGCTCTACAGCCCAAAACATCCCAGGTTCGCCGTTAACTCTCTAGAATTAGGGTTAGGGTTATTTTGGTTAGGGTTTGAGTTAGGGTTAGGGTTGTTGTGGTTAGGGTTTGGGTTAGGGTAATTGTAGTTAGGGTTAAGGCTGGGGTTAGGGCAAGGGTTAGGGTTATTGTGGTTAGGGTTAGGGTTAGGGCTAGGATTAGGGTTGGGGATAGGGTTATTTTAGGAAAAAAATTTTCCTCTCCCATGGCTTTTAAATTTGCCATGCCGACATAGAATTTGACTCTGAATCCGAATCTGCCCTCCGTTTTTCATCGGATGCTTCGTTTTCGCTCTACAGCCGAAAACATTACAGGTTCGCGGTTAACTCTCTAGGGTTAGCGTTAGGGTTATTGTGTATAGTGCTAGGGATATGGTTAGGGTAGGGTTATTGTGGTTAGGGATGGGGTTAGGGATAGGATTATGGTTAGGGTTGTTGTGGTTAGGGTTGAGGTTAGGGTTAGGGTTACGGTTAGGGTTATTTTAGGAAAACATTTTTCCTCTCCCATGGCTTTCAAATTTACCATGCCGATATAGAATTTGACTTCCAATCCGAATCTGCCCTCCGTTTTCCAATAGGATGCTTCGTTTTCGCTCTACAGCCCAAAACATCCCAAGTTTGCCATTAACTCTCTAGGGTTTGGGCTAGGCAGATTGTGGTTAGGGTAATTGTGGTTTGGGTTCGGGCTAGGGTTAGGGTTATTGTGTTTAGGGTAGGGGTTAGGGTTTTGTGGGTAGGGTTAGGGTTGGGGCTAGGGCTTTTGTGGGTAGGGCTAAGGTTAGGGTTGGGGCTAGGGCTAGGGTTAGGGTTATTGTGGTTAGGGTTATTTTAGGAAAACATTTTCCCTCTCCCATGGCTTTCAAACTTGCCATGCCGACATAGAGTTTGACACTGAATCCGAATCTGCCCTCCGTTTTCCCAGCGGATGCTTCGTTTTCGCTCTACCGCCCAAAACATCCCAAGTTCGCCGTTAACTCTCTAGGGTTAGGGTCGGGGTTATTGTGGTTAGGGTAAGGTTTAGGGTTATTGTGGGTAGGGTTAGGGTTATTGTGGTTATGGTTTGGGTTAGGGTTAGGGTTACGGTTATTGTGGTTTGGGTTGGGGCTAGGGTTAGGGTTATTGTGGTTAGGGTTTTTTTTAGGAAAAATTTTTCCTCTCCCATGGCTTTCAAATTTGCCATGCCGATATTGAATTTGACTCTGAATCCAAATCTGCGCTATGTTTTCCCATCGGATGCTTCGTTTTCGCTCTACAGCCCAAAACATCCCAGGTTCGCCGTTAACTCTCTAGAATTAGGGTTAGGGTTATTTTGGTTAGGGTTGGGGTTAGGGTTAAGGTTGTTGTGGTTAGGGTTTGGGTTAAGGTTATTGTGGTTAGGGTTAAGGTTGGGGTTAGGGCAAGGGTTAGGGTTAGGGTTATTGTGGTTAGGGTTAGGGCTAGGGTTAGGGTTGGGGATAGGGTTATTTTAGGAAAAAAATTTTCCTCTCCCATGGCATTTAAATTTGCCATGCCGACATAGAATTTGACTCTGAATACGAATCTGCCCTCCGTTTTTTCATCGGATGCTTCGTTTTCGCTCTACAGCCGAAAACATCCCAGGTTCGCCGTTAATTCTCTAGGGTTAGCGTTAGGGTTATTGTGTATAGTGCTAGGGATAGGGTAGGGTTATCGTGGTTAGGGATAAGGTTAGGGATAGGATTATGGTTAGGGTTGTTGTGGTTAGGGTTGAGGTTAGGGTTACGGTTACGGTTAGGGTTATTTTAGGAAAAACTTTTTCCTCTCCCATGGCTTTCAAATTTACCATGCCTATATAGAATTTGACTCCCAATCCGAATCTGCCCTCCGTTTTCCCATCCGATGCTTCGTCTTCGCTCTACAATCCAAAACCTCCCAGTTTTGCCGTTAACTCTCTAGGGTTAGGGCTAGGGTTAGGGTTACTGTTGTTAGGGCTAGTGTTAGGGCTAGGGTAATTGTGGTTAGGGTAAGGGTTATTGTGGTTGAGGTTAGGGTTACGGTTGTTGTGGTTAGGATTAGGGTTGGGGTTGGGGCTAGGGTCATTGCGGTTAGGGTTAGTGCTAGGGTTGGGGTTGTTGTGGTTAGGGTTAGGGCTAGGGTTCTGGTTAGGGTCATTGTGGTTAGGGTTAGGGCTAGGGTTACGGTTAGGTTTATTTTAGGAAAAAGTTTTTCCTCTCCCATGGCTTTCAATTTACCATGCCGATATAGAATTTGACTCTGAATACGAATCTGCCCTCCGTTTTCCCATAGGATGCTTCGTTTTCGATCTACAGCCCAAACCTTCCCAGGTTTGCCATTAACTCTCCAGGGTTTGGGCTAGGGTGATTGTGGTTAGGGTTACTGTGGGTTGGGTTAGGGCTAGGGTTAGGGTTATTGTGGTTAGGGTAGGGGTTAGGGTTTTGTGGTTAGGGTTAGGGTTAGGGATACGGTTACGGTTAGGGTTATTTTAGGAAAAACTTTTTCCTCTCCCATGGCTTTCAAATTTACCATGCCTATATAGAATTTGACTCCCAATCCGAATCTGCCCTCCGTTTTCCCATCCGATGCTTCGTCTTCGCTCTACAATCCAAAACCTCCCAGTTTTGCCGTTAACTCTCTAGGGTTAGGGCTAGGGTAAGGGTTACTGTTGTTAGGGCTAGTGTTAGGGATAGGGTTATTGTGGTTAGGGTTAGGGTTATTGTGGTTGAGGTTAGGTTTACGGTTGTTGTGGTTAGGATTAGGGTTGGGGTTGGGGCTAGGGTCATTGCGGTTAGGGTTAGTGCTAGGGTTGGGGTTGTTGTGGTTAGGGTTAGGGCTAGGGTTCTGGTTAGGGTCATTGTGGTTAGGGTTACTTTAGGAAAACATTTTTCCTCTCCCATGGCTTTCAAACTTGCCATGCCGACATAGAGTTTGACTCTGAATCCGAATCTGCCATCCGTTTTCCCATAGGATGCTTCGTTTTCGCTCTACAGCCCAAAACATCCCAGGTTCGCCGTTAACTCTCTAGAATTAGGGTTAGGGTTATTTTGGTTAGGGTTTGAGTTAGGGTTAGGGTTGTTGTGGTTAGGGTTTGGGTTAGGGTAATTGTAGTTAGGGTTAAGGCTGGGGTTAGGGCAAGGGTTAGGGTTATTGTGGTTAGGGTTAGGGTTAGGGCTAGGATTAGGGTTGGGGATAGGGTTATTTTAGGAAAAAAATTTTCCTCTCCCATGGCTTTTAAATTTGCCATGCCGACATAGAATTTGACTCTGAATCCGAATCTGCCCTCCGTTTTTCATCGGATGCTTCGTTTTCGCTCTACAGCCGAAAACATTACAGGTTAGCGGTTAACTCTCTAGGGTTAGCGTTAGGGTTATTGTGTATAGTGCTAGGGATATGGTTAGGGTAGGGTTATTGTGGTTAGGGATAGGGTTAGGGATAGGATTATGGTTAGGGTTGTTGTGGTTAGGGTTGAGGTTAGGGTTAGGGTTACGGTTAGGGTTATTTTAGGAAAACATTTTTCCTCTCCCATGGCTTTCAAATTTACCATGCCGATATAGAATTTGACTTCCAATCCGAATCTGCCCTCCGTTTTCCAATAGGATGCTTCGTTTTCGCTCTACAGCCCAAAACATCCCAAGTTTGCCATTAACTCTCTAGGGTTTGGGCTAGGCAGATTGTGGTTAGGGTTATTGTGGTTTGGGTTCGGGCTAGGGTTAGGGTTATTGTGTTTAGGGTAGGGGTTAGCGTTTTGTGGGTAGGGTTAGGGTTGGGGCTAGGGCTTTTGTGGGTAGGGCTAAGGTTAGGGTTGGGGCTAGGGCTAGGGTTAGGGTTATTGTGGTTAGGGTTATTTTAGGAAAACATTTTCCCTCTCCCATGGCTTTCAAACTTGCCATGCCGACATAGAGTTTGACACTGAATCCGAATCTGCCCTCCGTTTTCCCAGCGGATGCTTCGTTTTCGCTCTACCGCCCAAAACATCCCAAGTTCGCCGTTAACTCTCTAGGGTTAGGGTCGGGGTTATTGTGGTTAGGGTAAGGTTTAGGGTTATTGTGGGTAGGGTTAGGGTTATTGTGGTTATGGTTTGGGTTAGGGTTAGGGTTACGGTTTTTTTGGTTTGGGTTGGGGCTAGGGTTAGGGTTATTGTGGTTAGGGTTTTTTTTAGGAAAAATTTTTCCTCTCCCATGGCTTTCAAATTTGCCATGCCGATATTGAATTTGACTCTGAATCCAAATCTGCGCTATGTTTTCCCATCGGATGCTTCGTTTTCGCTCTACAGCCCAAAACATCCCAGGTTCGCCGTTAACTCTCTAGAATTAGGGTTAGGGTTATTTTGGTTAGGGTTGGGGTTAGGGTTAAGGTTGTTGTGGTTAGGGTTTGGGTTAAGGTTATTGTGGTTAGGGTTAAGGTTGGGGTTAGGGCAAGGGTTAGGGTTAGGGTTATTGTCGTTAGGGTTAGGGCTAGGGTTAGGGTTGGGGATAGGGTTATTTTAGGAAAAAAAATTTCCTCTCCCATGGCATTTAAATTTGCCATGCCGACATAGAATTTGACTCTGAATACGAATCTGCCCTCCGTTTTTTCATCGGATGCTTCGTTTTCGCTCTACAGCCGAAAACATTCCCAGGTTCGCCGTTAATTCTCTAGGGTTAGCGTTAGGGTTATTGTGTATAGTGCTAGGGATAGGGTAGGGTTATCGTGGTTAGGGATAAGGTTAGGGATAGGATTATGGTTAGGGTTGTTGTGGTTAGGGTTGAGGTTAGGGTTACGGTTACGGTTAGGGTTATTTTAGGAAAAACTTTTTCCTCTCCCATGGCTTTCAAATTTACCATGCCTATATAGAATTTGACTCCCAATCCGAATCTGCCCTCCGTTTTCCCATCCGATGCTTCGTCTTCGCTCTACAATCCAAAACCTCCCAGTTTTGCCGTTAACTCTCTAGGGTTAGGGCTAGGGTTAGGGTTACTGTTGTTAGGGCTAGTGTTAGGGCTAGGGTAATTGTGGTTAGGGTAAGGGTTATTGTGGTTGAGGTTAGGGTTACGGTTGTTGTGGTTAGGATTAGGGTTGGGGTTGGGGCTAGGGTCATTGCGGTTAGGGTTAGTGCTAGGGTTGGGGTTGTTGTGGTTAGGGTTAGGGCTAGGGTTCTGGTTAGGGTCATTGTGGTTAGGGTTAGGGCTAGGGTTACGGTTAGGTTTATTTTAGGAAAAAGTTTTTCCTCTCCCATGGCTTTCAATTTACCATGCCGATATAGAATTTGACTCTGAATACGAATCTGCCCTCCGTTTTCCCATAGGATGCTTCGTTTTCGATCTACAGCCCAAACCTTCCCAGGTTTGCCATTAACTCTCCAGGGTTTGGGCTAGGGTGATTGTGGTTAGGGTTACTGTGGGTTGGGTTAGGGCTAGGGTTAGGGTTATTGTGGTTAGGGTAGGGGTTAGGGTTTTGTGGTTAGGGTTAGGGTTAGGGATACGGTTACGGTTAGGGTTATTTTAGGAAAAACTTTTTCCTCTCCCATGGCTTTCAAATTTACCATGCCTATATAGAATTTGACTCCCAATCCGAATCTGCCCTCCGTTTTCCCATCCGATGCTTCGTCTTCGCTCTACAATCCAAAACCTCCCAGTTTTGCCGTTAACTCTCTAGGGTTAGGGCTAGGGTAAGGGTTACTGTTGTTAGGGCTAGTGTTAGGGCTAGGGTTATTGTGGTTAGGGTTAGGGTTATTGTGGTTGAGGTTAGGTTTACGGTTGTTGTGGTTAGGATTAGGGTTGGGGTTGGGGCTAGGGTCATTGCGGTTAGGGTTAGTGCTAGGGTTGGGGTTGTTGTGGTTAGGGTTATTTTAGGAAAAAAATTTTCCTCTCCCATGGCTTTTAAATTTGCCATGCCGACATAGAATTTGACTCTGAATCCGAATCTGCCCTCCGTTTTTTCATCGGATGCTTCGTTTTCGCTCTACAGCCCAAACCTTCCCAGGTTTGCCATTAAATCTCCAGGGTTTGGGCTAGGGTGATTGTGGTTAGGGTTACTGTGGTTTGGGTTAGGGCTAGGGTTAGGGTTATTGTGGTTAGGGTAGGGGTTAGGGTTTTGTGGTTAGGGTTAGGGTTGGGGTTAGGGCTAGGGTTAGGGTTATTGTGGTTAGGGTTATTTTAGGAAAAAAATTTTCCTCTCCCATGGCTTTTAAATTTGCCATGCCGACATAGAATTTGACTCTGAATCCGAATCTGCCCTCCGTTTTTTCATCGGATGCTTCGTTTTCGCTCTACAATCCAAAACCTCCCAGTTTTGCCGTTAACTCTCTAGGGTTAGGGCTAGGGTTAGGGCTAGGGTTAGGGTTACTGTTGTTAGGGCTAGTGTTAGGGCTAGGGTTATCGTGGTTAGGGTTAGGGTTATTGTGGTTGAGGTTAGGTTTACGGTTGTTGTGGTTAGGATTAGGGTTGGGGTTGGGGCTAGGGTCATTGCGGTTAGGGTTAGTGCTAGGGTTGGGGTTGTTGTGGTTAGGGTTAGGGCTAGGGTTCTGGTTAGGGTCATTGTGGTTAGGGTTAGGGCTAGGGTTACGGTTAGGTTTATTTTAGGAAAAAGTTTTTCCTCTCCCATGGCTTTCAATTTACCATGCCGATATAGAATTTAACTCTGAATACGAATCTGCCCTCCTTTTTCCCATCGGATGCTTCGTTTTCGATCTACAGCCCAAACCTTCCCAGGTTTGCCATTAAATCTCCAGGGTTTGGGCTAGGGTGATTGTGGTTAGGGTTACTGTGGTTTGGGTTAGGGCTAGGGTTAGGGTTATTGTGGTTAGGGTTATTTTAGGAAAAAAATTTTCCTCTCCCATGGCTGTTAAATTTGCCATGCCGACATAGAATTTGACTCTGAATCCGAATCTGCCCTCCGTTTTTTCATCGGATGCTTCGTTTTCGCTCCATAGCCGAAAACATCACAGGTTCGCCGTTAACTCTCTAGGGTTAGCGTTAGGGTTATTGTGTATAGTGCTAGGGATAGGGTTAGGGTAGGGTTATTGTGGTTAGGGATAGGGTTAGGGATAGGATTATGGTTCGGGTTGAGATTAGGGTTACGGTTAGGGTTATTTCAGGAAAAAAATTTTCCTCTCCCATGGCTTTCAAATTTCCCATGCCTATATAGAATTTGACTCTGAATCCGAATCTGCCCTCCGTTTTCCCATCCGATCCTTCGTCTTCGCTCTACAGCCAAAACATCCCAAGTTCCCCTTTAACTCTCTAGGGTTAGGGCTACGGTTATCGTTACTGTTGTTATGGTTAGTGTTAGGGCAAGGGTTATTGTGGTTAGGGTTAGGGTTATTGTGGTTGAGATAAGGGTTAGGGTTGTTGTGGTTAGGTTAGGGTTGGGGTTGGGCCTAGGGTCATTGCGGTTAGTGTTAGTGTTAGGGTTGGGGTTGTTGTGGTTAGGGTTAGAGCTAGGGTTGTGGTTAGGGTCATTGTGGTTAGGGTTAGGGCTAGGGTTACGGTTAGGTTTATTTTAGGAAAAAGTTTTTCCTCTCCCATGGCTTTCAAATTTACCATGCCGATATAGAATTTGACTCTGAATCCAAATCTGCCCTCCGTTTTCACATAGGATGCTTCGTTTCTGCTCTACAGCCCAAAACATCCCAAGTTTGCCATTAACTCTCTAGGGTTTGGGCTAGGCTGATTGTGGTTAGGATTATTGTGGTTTGGGTTAGGGCTAGGGTTAGGGTTATTGGTGTTCGGGTAGGGGTTAGGGTTTTGTGGTTAGGGTTAGGGTTGGGGCTAGGGTTATTGTGGGTAGGGATAGGGTTAGGGTTGGGGTTAGGGCTAGGGTTAGGGTTATTGTGGTTAGGGTTATTTTAGGAAAATATTTTTCTCCACCCATGGCTTTCAAACTTGCCATGCCGACATAGAGTTTGACTCTGAATCCGAATCTGTTCTCGGTTTTCCCAGCGGATGCGTCGTTTTCGCTCTACAGCCCAAAACATCCCAGGTTCGCCGTTAACTCTCTAGAATTAGGGTTGGGGTTAGGGTTATTTTGGTTAGGGTTTGAGTTAGGGTTAAGGTTGTTGTGGTGAGGGCTTGGGTTAGGGTTATTGTGGTTAGGGTTAAGGTTGGGGTTAGGGCAAGGGTTAGGGTTAGCATTATTGTGGTTAGGGTTAGGGTTAGGGCTAGGGTTAGGGTTGGGGATAGGGTTATTTTAGGAAAAAATTTTTCCTCTCCCATGGCTTTCAAATTTACCATGCCGATATAGAATTTGACTCTGAATCCGAATCTGCCCTCCGTGTAACCGTCCGGTGCATCATTTTCGCTCTACAGCCCAAAACATCCCGAGTTCGCCGTTAACTCTTTACGGTTGGCGTTAGGGTTAGGGTTATTGTGTATAGTGCTAGGGATAGGGTTAGGGTAGGGTTATTGTGGTTAGGGATAGGGTTAGGGATAGGATTATGGTTAGGGTTGTTGTGGTTAGGGTTGAGGTTAGGGTTACGGTTACGGTTAGGGTTATTTTAGGAAAACATTTTTCCTCTCCCATGGCTTTCAAATTTACCATGCCTATATAGAATTTGACTCCCAATCCGAATCTGCCCTCCGTTTTCCCATCCGATGCTTCGTCTTCGCTCTACAATCCAAAACCTCCCAGTTTTGCCGTTAACTCTCTAGGGTTAGGGCTAGGGTTAGGGTTACTGTTGTTAGGGCTAGTGTTAGGGCTAGGGTTATTGTGGTTAGGGTTAGGGTTATTGTGGTTGAGGTTAGGTTTACGGTTGTTGTGGTTAGGATTAGGGTTGGGGTTGGGGCTAGGGTCATTGCGGTTAGGGTTAGTGCTAGGGTTGTGGTTGTTGTGGTTAGGTTTAGGGCTAGGGTTCTGGTTAGGGTCATTGTGGTTAGGGTTAGGGCTAGGGTCACGGTTAGGTTTATTTTAGGAAAAAGTTTTTCCTCTCCCATGGCTTTCAATTTACCATGCCGATATAGAATTTAACTCTGAATACGAATCTGCATTCCGTTTTCCCATCGGATTCTTCGTTTTCGATCTACAGCCCAAACCTTCCCAGGTTTGCTATTAACTCTCCAGGGTTTGGGCTAGGGTGATTGTGGTTAGGGTTAGGGTTATTGTGGTTGAGGTAAGGGTTAGGGTTGTTGTGGTTGGGTTAGAGCTAGGGTTGTGGTTAGGGTTAGGGCTAGGGTTACGGTTAGGTTTATTTTAGGAAAAAGTTTTTCCTCTCCCATGGCTTTCAAATTTACCATGCCGATATAGAATTTGACTCTGAATCCAAATCTGCCCTCCGTTTTCACATAGGATGCTTTCGTTTCCGCTCTACAGCCCAAAACATCCCAAGTTTGCCATTAACCCTCTAAGGTTTGGGCTAGGCTGATTGTGGTTAGGATTATTGTGGTTTGGGTTAGGGCTAGGGTTAGGGTTATAGGTGTTAGGGTAGGGGTTAGGGTTTTGTGGTTAGGGTTAGGGTTGGGGCTAGGGTTATTGTGGGTAGGGATAGGGTTAGGGTTAGGGTTGGGGTTAGGGCTAGGGTTAGGGTTATTGTGGTTAGGGTTATTTTAGGAAAATATTTTTCCTCACCCATTGCTTTCAAACTTGCCATGCCGACATAGAGTTTGACTCTGAATCCGAATCTGTCCTCGGTTTCCCCAGCGGATGCTTCGTTTTCGCTCTACAGCCCAAAACATCCCAAGTTCGCCGTTAACTCTCTAGGGTTAGGGTTATTGTGGTTAGGGTTAGATTTAGGGTTATTGTGGTATGGGTTGGGGCTAGGGTTAGGGTTATTGTGGTTAGGGCTATTTTAGGAAAAAATTTTTCCTCTCCCATGGATTTCAAATTTGCCACGCCGATATAGAATTTGACTCTGAATCCGAATCTGCCCTCCGTTTTCCCATCGGATGCTTCGTTTTCGCTCTACAGCCCAAAACATCCCAGGTTCGCCGTTAACTCTCTAGAATTAGGGTTGGGGTTAGGGTTATTTTGGTTAGGGTTTGAGTTAGGGTTAAGGTTGTTGTGGTGAGGGCTTGGGTTAGGGTTATTGTGGTTATGGTTAAGGTTGGGGTTAGGGCAAGGGTTAGGGTTAGCATTATTGTGGTTAGGGTTAGGGTTAGGGCTAGGGTTAGGGCTAGGGTTAGGGTTGGGGATAGGGCTATTTTAGGAAAAAATTTTTCCTCTCCCATGGCTTTCAAATTTACCATGCCGATATAGAATTTGACTCTGAATCCGAATCTGCCCTCCGTGTTCCCGTCCGGTGCATCGTTTCCGCTCTACAGCCCAAAACATCCCTTTTCGCCGTTAACTCTTTACGGTTGGCGTTAGGGTTAGGGTTATTGTGTATAGTGCTAGGGATAGGGTTAGGGTAGGGTTATTGTGGTTAGGGATAGGGTTAGGGATAGGATTATGGTTAGGGTAGTTGCGGTTAGGGTTGAGGTTAGGGTTAGGGTTACCGTTAGGGTTATTTTAGGAAAAACTTTTCCTCTCCCATGGCTTTCAAGTTTACCATGCCGATATAGAATTTGACTCCCAATCCGAATCTGCCCTCCGTTTTCCAATCTGATGCTTCGTCTTCGTTCTACAGCCCAAAACATCCCAAGTTCGCCGTTAGCTCTCTAGGGTTAGTGCTAGGGTTAGGGTTACTGTTGTTAGGGTTAGTGTTAGGGCTAGGGTTATTGTGGTTAGGGTTAGGGTTATTGTGGTTGAGGTTAGGGTTAGGGTTGTTGTGGTTAGGGTTAGGGTTGGGGTTGGGGCTAGGGTCATTGCGGTTAGGGTTAGTGTTAGGGTTGGGTTTGTTGTGGTAAGGGTTAGGGCTAGGTTTGTGGTTAGTGTCATTGTGGTTAGGGTTAGGGCTAGGGTTACGGTTAGGGTTATTTTAGGAAAAACTTTTCCTCTCCCATGGCTTTCAAATTTACCATGCCGATATAGAATTTGACCCTGAATCCGAATCTGCCCTCCGTTTTCCCATAGGATCCTTCGTTTTCGCTCTACAGCCCGAAACATCCCAAGTTTGCCATTAACTCTCTAGGGTTTGGGCTAGGGTGATTGTGGTTAGGGTTAGGGTTATTGTGGTTTGAGTTAGGGCTAGTGTTAGGGTTATTGTGGTTAGGATAGGGGCTAGGGTTTTGTGGTTAGGGTTAGGGCTAGGGTTATTGTGGGTAGGCCTAGGTTTAGGGTTGGGGTTAGGGCTAGGATTAGGGTTATTGTGGTTAGGGTTATTTTAGAAAAGATTTTTCCTCTCCCATGGCTCTCAAACTTGCCAAGCCGACATAGAGTTTGACTCTGAATCCGAATCTGCCCTCCATTTTCCCAGCGGATGCTTCGTTTTCGCTCTACCGCCCAAAACATCCTATATTCATCGCTAACTCTAGCGTTAGGGTTAGGGTTGTTGTGGTTAGGGTTAGGTTTAGGGTTATTGTGGCTAGGGCTAGGGTTAATGTGGTTAGGATTACGGCTAGGGTTAGGGTTGTTGTGGTTAGGGTTTGGGTTAGGGTTAGGGTTATTGTGGTTTGGGTTGGGGCTAGGGTTAGGGTTATTGTAGTTAGGGTTATTTTAGGAAAAAATTTTTCCTCTCCCATGGCTTTCAAATTTGCCATGCCGATATAGAATTTGACTCTGAATCCGAATCTGCCCTCCATTTTCCAATCGGACGCTTCGTTTTCGCTCTACAGCCCAAAACATCCCAGGTTCGCCGTTAACTCTAGAATTAGGGTTAGGGTTAGGGTTATTTTGGTTAGGGTTTGAGTTAAGGTTAAGGTTGTTGTGGTTAGGGCTTGGGTTAGGGTTATTGTGGTTAGGGTTAAGGTTGGGGTTAGGGCAAGGGTTAGGGTTAGGGTTATTGTGGTTAGGGTTAGGGTTCGGGATAGGGTTATTTTAGGAAAAAAATTTTCCTCTCCCATGGCATTCAAATTTACCATGCCCATATAGAATTTGACTCTGAATCCGAATCTGCCCTCCGTGTTCCAATCCGGTGCTTCGTTTTCGCTCTACACCCCAAACATCCCGAGTTCGCCGTTAACTCTTTAGGGTTAGCGTTAGGGTTAGGGTTATTGTGTATAGTGCTAGGGATAGGGTTAGGGTAGGGTAATTGTGGTTAGGGATATGGTTAGGTATAGGATTATGGTTAGGGTTGTTGCGGTTAGGGTTACGGTTAGGGTTATTTTAGGAAAAACTTTTCCTCTCCCATGGCTTTCAAGTTTACCATGCCGATATAGAATTTGACTCCCAATCCGAATCTGCCCTCCGTTTTCCCATCCGATGCTTCGTCTTCGTTCTACAGCCCAAAACATCCCAAGTTCGCCGTTAACTCTCTAGGGTTAGGGCTAGGGTTAGGGTTACTGTTGTTAGGGTTAGTTTTACGGCTAGGGTTATTGTGGTTAGGGTAAGGGTTATTGTGGTTGAGGTTAGGGTTAGGGTTGTTGTGGTTAGGGTTAGGGTTTGGGTTGGGGCTAGGGTCATTGCGGTTAGGGTTAGTGTTAGGGTTGGGGTTTTTGTGGTAAGGGTTACGGCTAGGTTTGTGGTTAGGGTAATTGTGGTTTGGGTTAGGGCTAGGGTTAGGGTTATTGTGGTTAGGGTAGGGGTTAGGGTTTTGTGGTGAGGGTTAGGGTTGGGGCTAGGGTTATTGTGGGTAGGGCTAGGTTTAGGGTTGGGGTTAGGGCTAGGATTAGGGTTATTGTGGTTAGGGATATTTTAGGAAAAATTTTTCCTCTCCCATGGCTCTCAAACTGGCCAAGCCGACATAGAGTTTGACTCTGAATCCGAATCTGCCCTCCGTTTTTCCAGCGGATGCTTCATTTTCGCTCTACCAACCAAAACATCCTAAGTTCGCCGCTAACTCTAGCGTTAGGGTTAGGGTTGTTGTGGTTAGGGTTAGGTTTAGGGTTATTGTGGCTAGGGCTAGGGTTGTTGTGGTTAGGGTTACGGCTAGGGTTAGGGTTGTTGTGGTTAGGGTTTGGGTTAGGGTTGGGGTTGTTGTGATTAGGGTTAGGGCTAGGGTTGTGGTTAGGGTCATTGTGGTTAGTGTTAGGGCTAGGGTTACGGTTAGGTTTATTTTAGGAAAAAATTTTTCCTCTCCCATGGCTTTCAAACTTGGAATGCCGACATAGAGTTTGACTCTGAATCCAAATCTGCCCTCCGTTTTCCCATAGGATGCTTCGTTTTAGCTCTACAGCCCAAAACATCCCAAGTTTGCCATTAACTCTCTATGGTTTGGGCTAGGCTCATTGTGGTTAGGGTGATTGTGGTTTGGGTTAAGGCTAGGTTTAGGGTTATTGTGGCTAGGGTAGGGGTTAGGGTTTTGTGGTTAGGGTTAGGGTTTGGGCTAGGGTTATTGTGGGTAGGTATAGGGTTAAAGTTGGGGTTAGGGCTAGGGTTAGGGTTATTGTGGTTAGGGTTATTTTAGGAAAAAATTTTTCCTCTCCCATGGCTTTCGAATTTACCATGCCGATATAGAATTTGACTCTCAATCGGAATCTGCCATTCGTTTTCGCATCCGATGATTCGTTTTCGCTCTACAGCCCAAAACATCCCAAGTTCGACGTTAACTGTCTAGGGCTGGGGTTATTGTGGATAAGGTTAGGGTTTAGATTGTTGTGGTTAGGGTTAGGGTTATTGTGAATAGGGTTAGGGTTAGGGTGGGGTTATTTTAGGAAAAAAATTTCTTCTCCCACGGGCTTTCAAATTTACCATGCCGATATAGAATTTCACTCCGAATCCTAATCTGCTCTCCGTGTTCCCATCGGATGCTTCGTTTTCCCTCTATAGCCCAAAACACCCCAAGTTTGCCATTAACTTTTTAGGGTTAGGGTTAGGGTTATTGTGGCTAGGGTTAGGGTAATTGTGGTTAGGGTTAGGACTAGGGTTAGGGTTATTGTGGTTTGGGTAGGTGTTACGGTTAGGGATATTGTGGTTAAGGTTAGGCTTAGGGTTGGGGTTAGGGTTATTGTGGTTAGGTTTAGGGTTATTTTAGGAAAAAATTTTTCTTCTCCCATGGCTTTCAAATTTGCCATGCCGACATAGAATTTGACTCCGAATCTGAATCTCCCTCCGTTTTCCCATCGGATGCTTCGTTTTCGCTCTACAGCCCCAAAACATCCCAGGTTCACCGTTAACTCTCTAGGGTTTGGGTTACGGCTAGGGTTATTGTGGTTAGGGTTAGGGCTAGGGTTAGGGATAGAGTTATTGTGGTTAGGGTTACTGTTATTTTAGAAAAAAATCTTCCTCTGCCATGGCTTTTAATTTGCCATGCCGACATAGAATTTGACTCAGAAGACGAATCTGCCCTCCTTTTTTTCATCGGATGCTTCGTTTTCGCTCTACAGCCGAAAACATTCCAGGTTCGCCGTTAACTCTCTAGGGTTAGGGTTAGGGTTATTGTGGTTAGGGCTACGGTTCTTCTAGGAAATAATTTTTCCTCTCCCATGGCTTTCAAATTTCCCATGCCGACATAGAATTTGACTCTGAATCCAAATCTGCCCTGCGTTTTCCCATCGGATGCTTCGTTTTCGCTCTACAGCCCAAAACATCCCAAGTTCGCCGTTAACTCTCTAGGGGTGGGGTTTTTGTGGATAGGGTTAGGGTTTAGATTGTTGTGGTTAGGGTTAGGGTTATTGTGGCTAGGGTTGGGGTTGGGGTTGGGGCTAGGGCTAGGGTTAGGGTTAGGATGGGGTTATTTTAGGAAAAAAAATTTCCTCTCCCACGGCTTTCAAATTTACCATGCCGATATAGAATTTCACTCTGAATCCTAATCTGCTCTCCGTGTTCCCATCGGATGCTTCGTTTTCGCTCTACAGCCCAAAACACCCCAAGTTTGCCATTAACTTTTTAGGGTTCGGGTAATTGTGGCTAGGGTTAGGGTAATTGTGGTTAGGGTTAGGACTAGGGTTAGGGTTATTGTGGTTTGGGTAGGGGTTAGGGTTAGGGATATTGTGGTTAGGGTTAGGCTTAGGGTTGGGGTTAGGGTTATTGTGGTTAGGTTTAGGGTTATTTTAGGAAAAAATTTTTCCTCTCCCATGGCTTTCAAATTTGCCATGCCGACATAGAATTTGACTCCGAATCTGAATCTCCCTCCGTTTTCCCATCGGATGCTTCGTTTTCGCTCTACAGCCCCAAAACATCCCAGGTTCGCCGTTTACTCTCTAGGGTTTGGGTTACGGCTAGGGTTATTGTGGTTAGGGTTAGGGCTAGGGTTAGGGCTAGGGATAGAGTTTTGTGGTTAGGGTTACTGTTATTTTAGGAAAAAAATCTTCCTCTCCCATGGCTTTTAATTTGCCATGCCGACATAGAATTTGACTCAGAAGACGAATCTGCCCTCCTTTTTTTCATCGGATGCTTCGTTTTCGCTCTACAGCCGAAAACATTCCAGGTTCGCCGTTAACTCTCTAGGGTTAGGGTTAGGGTTATTGTGGTTATGTTTACGGTTATTCTAGGAAATAATTTTTCCTCTCCCATGGCTTTGAAATTTCCCATGCCGACATAGAATTTGACTCTGAATCCAAATCTGCCCTGCGTTTTCTCATCGGATGCTTTGTTTTCGTTCTACATCCCAAAACATCCCGGGTTCGCCGTTAACTCCCTAGAATTAGGGTTAGGGTTAGGGTTGGGGTTATTGTGGTTAGGGTTGGGGTTAGGGTTAAGATTGTTGTGGTTAGGGCTAGGGTTTCGGTTAGGGCTAGGGTTATTGCGGCTAGGGTTATGGTTAGGGTTAGGGTTATTTTTTGAAAAAATTTTTCCTCTCCAATGGCTATCAAATTTACCATGCCGATATAGAATTTGACTCTAAATCCGAATCTTACATCCGTTTTCCCATCCAATGCTTCGTTTTCGTTCTACAGCCCAAAACATCCCAAGTTCGCCGTTAACTCTCTAGGGTTAGCGTTAGGGTTAGGGTTAGGATTGTGGTTAGGGTTAGGTTTACGGTTAGGGTTATTTTAGGAAAAAAATTTTCCTCTCCCATGGCTTCAAATTTACCATGCCGATATAGAATTTGACTCTGAATCCGAATCTGTCCTCCGTATTTCCATCGGATGCTTCGCTTTCGCTCTACAGCCTAAGACATCCCAAGGTTCCCATTAACTCTCTAGGGTTAGGGCTAGGGTTAGGGTTATTGTGCCCAGTGTTAGGGTTATTGTGGTTAGGGTTGGGGCTTGGGTAAGGGTTATTGTGTTTAGGGTTGGGGCTAGGGTTACGGTTATTGTTGTTAGGGTTACGGTTGGGGCTAGGGTTATTGTGGGTAGGGTTGGGGTTAGGGTTGGGGTTAGGGCTAGGGTTAGGGTTATTTTACGAAAAAATTTTTCTTCTCCCATGGCTTTCAAATTTGCCATGCCGACATAAAATTTGACTCTGAATCCGAATCTGCCCGCCGTTTTCCTATCGCATGATTCGTTTTCGCTCTACAGCCCAAAACATCCCAAGTTTGCCGTTAACTGTCTAGGGTTAGGGTTAGGGTTACTGTTGTTGGGGTTAGGGTTGCGGCCAGGGCTAGGGTTAGGGTTATTGTGGTTAGGGTTAGGGTTATTTTAGGAAAAAATTTTTCCTCTCCCATGGCTTTCAAATTTGCCATGCCGACATAGAATTTGACTCCGAATTCGAATCTGCCCTCCGTTTTCCCATCGGATGCTTCGTTTTCGCTCTACAGCCCAAAACATCACAGGTTCGCCATTAACTTTCTAGAATTAGGGTGAGGGTTATTGCGGTTAGGGTTGGGGTTAGGGTGAAGGTTGTTGCGGTTAGGGTAAGGGTTATTGTGGTTAGGGTTATTGTGGTTAGAGCTAGGGTTAAGGTTAGGGTTAGGGTTTGAGTTAGGGCTAGGGTTAGGTCTAGGGTTAGGTCTAGGGTTAGGGTTATTTTTGGAAAAAATTTTTCCTCTCCCATGGCTTTCAAATTTACCATGCCGATATAGAATTTGACTCTCAATCCGAATCTGCCCTACGTTTTCCCATCGGATGCTTCGTTTTCGCTCTACAGCTTAAAACATCCCAGGTACGCCGTTAACTCTCTAGAATTAGGGTTAGGGTTTCTTTGGTTAGGGTTGGGGTTAGGGTTAAGGTTGTTGTGGCTAGGGTTATTTTGGTTAGGGTTAAGGTTATTTTCGGAAAGAAATTTCCCTCTCCCATGGCTTTCAAATTTACCATGCCGATATAGAAATTGACTCTGAATCCGAATCTGCCCTCCGTTTTCGCATCCGATGATTCGTTTTCGCTCTACAGCCCAAAACATCCCAAGTTCGACGTTAACTCTCTAGGGCTGGGGTTATTGTGGATAGGGTTAGGGTTTAGATTGTTGTGGTTAGGGTTAGGGTTATTGTGGCTAGGGTTGGGGTTGGGGCTAGGGCTAATGTATGGGTTAGGGCTAGGGTTAGGGTTAGGGTGGGGTTATTTTAGGAAAAAAAATTTCCTCTCCCACGGCTTTCAAATTTACCATGCCGATATAGAATTTCACTCTGAATCCTAATCTGCCCTCCGTGTTCTCATCGGATGCTTCGCTTTCGCTCTACAGCCCAAAACACCCCAAGTTTGCCATTAACTTTTTAGGGTTAGGGTTATTGTGGCTAGGGTTAGGTTAATTGTGGTTTGGGTTAGGAATAGGGTTAGGGTTATTGTGGTTTTGGTAGGGGTTAGGGATATTGTGGTTAGGGTTAGGCTTAGGGTTGGGGTTAGGGTTACTGTGGTTAGGGCTAGGGTTATTGTGGTTAGGGTTAGGGTTATTTTAGGAAAACATTTTTCCTCTCCCATGGCTTTCAAATTTGCCATGCCGACATAGAATATGACTCCGAATCTGAATCTGCCCTCCGTTTTCCCATCGGATGCTTCGTTTTCGCTCTACAGCCCAAAACATTCCAGGTTCGCCGTTAACTCTCTAGGGTTTGGGTTAGGGCTAGGGTTATTGTGGTTAGGGCTAGGGTTATTGTGGTTAGGGTTACGGTTATTTTAGGAAAAAAATTTTCCTCTCCCATGGCTTTTAAATTTGATATGCCGCCAAAAAATTGACTCTGAATCCGAATCTGCTCTCCGTTTTCCCATCGGATGCTTCGTTTTCGCTCTACAGCCCAAAACATTCCAAGTTCGCCGTTGACTCTCTAGGGTTAGGGTTAGGGTTATTGTGGTTAGGCTTAGGTTGAGGGTTGGGGTTGGGGTTATTGTGGTTAGGGTTAGGGTTATTTTAGGAAAAAAATTTTCCTCTCCCATGGCTTTCAAATTTGCCATGCCGACATAGAATTTGACTCCGAATCTGAATCTGCCCTCCGTTTTCCCATCGGATGCTTCGTTTTCGCTCGACAGCCCAAAACATCCCAGGTTCGCCGTTAACTCTCTAGGGTTTGGGTTAGGGCTAGGGTTATTGTGGTTAGGGTTAGAGTTATTGTGGCTAGAGTTATTGTGGTTAGGGTAACGGCTATTTTAGGAAAAAAATCTTCCTCTCCCATGGCTTCCAATTTGCCATGCCGACATAGAATTTGACTCAGAATCCGAATCTGCCCTCCTTTTTTTCATCGGATGCTTCGTTTTCGCTCTACAGCCGAAAACATTCCAGGTTCGCCGTTAACTCTCTAGGGTTAGGGTTATTGTGGTTGGGGTTGGGGTTGGGGCTAGGGCTAATGTATGGGTTGGGGCTAGGGTTAGGGTTAGGGTGGGGTTATTTTAGGAAATAAAATTTCCTGTCCCACGGCTTTCAAATTTACCATGCCGATATAGAATTTCACTCTGAATCCTAATCTGCCCTCCGTGTTCTCATCGGATGCTTCGTTTTCGCTCTACAGCCCAAAACACCCCAAGTTTGCCATTAACTTTTAGGGTTATGGTTAGGGTTATTGTGGCTAGGGTTAGGGTAATTGTGGTTAGGGTTAGGAATAGGGTTAGGGTTATTGTGGGTTGGGTAGGGGTTAGGGTTAGGGATATTGTGGTTAGGGTTAGGCTTAGGGTTGGGGTTAGGGTTACTGTGGTTAGGGCTAGGGTTATTGTGGTTAGGGTTAGGGTTATTTTAGGAAAACATTTTTCCTCTCCCATGGCTTTCAAATTTGCCATGCCGACATAGAATTTGACTCCGAATCTGAATCTGCCCTCCGTTTTCCCATCGGATGCTTCGTTTTCGCTCTACAGCCCAAAACATCCCAGGTTCGCCGTTAACTCTCTAGGGTTTGGGTTAGGGCTAGGGTTATTGTGGTTAGGGTTAGGGTTAGGGCTAGGGTTATTGTGGTTAGGGTTACGGTTATTTTAGGAAAAAAATCTTCCTCTCCCATGGCTTCTAATTTGCCATGCCGAGATAGAATTTGACTCAGAATCCGAATCTGCCCTCCTTTTTTTCATCGGATGCTTCGTTTTCGCTCTACAGCCGAAAACATTCCAGGTTCGCCGTTAACTCTCTAGGGTTAGGGTTAGGGTTATTGTGGTTGGGGTTAGGGCTAGGGTTATTGTGGTTAGGGCTACGGTTATTCTAGGAAATAATTTTTCCTCTCCCATGGCTTTCAAATGTCCCATGCCGACATAGAATTTGACTCTGAATCCAAATCTGCCCTCCGTTTTCCCATCGGATGCTTCGTTTTCGCTCTACAGCTTAAAACATCCCAGGTACGCCGTTAACTCTCTAGAATTAGGGTTAGGGTTATTTTGGTTAGGGTTGGGGTTAGGGTTAAGGTTGTTGTGGCTAGGGTTATTGTGGTTAGGGTTAAGGTTATTTTCGGAAACAAATTTCCCTCTCCCATGGCTTTCAAATTTACCATCCCGATATAGAAATTGACTCTGAATCCGAATCTGCCCTCCGTTTTCGCATCCGATGATTCGTTTTCGCTCTACAGCCCAAAACATCCCAAGTTCGCCGTTAACTCTCTAGGGCTGGGGTTATTGTGGATGGGGTTAGGGTTTAGATTATTGTGGTTAGGGTTATTGTGGCTAGGGTTGGGGTTGGGGCTAGGGCTAATGTATGGGTTAGGGCTAGGGTTAGGGTTAGGGTGGGGTTATTTTAGGAAATAAAATTTCCTGTCCCACGGCTTTCAAATTCACCATGCCGATATAGAATTTCACTCTGAATCCTAATCTTCCCTCCGTGTTCTCATCGGATGCTTCGTTTTCACTCTACAGCCCAAAACACCCCAAGTTTGCCATTAACTTTTTAGGGTTAGGGTTAGGGTTATTGTGGCTAGGGTTAGGGTAATTGTGGTTAGGGTTAGGAATAGGGTTAGGGTTATTGTGGGTTGGGTAGGGGTTAGGGTTAGGGATATTGTGGTTAGGGTTAGGCTTAGGGTTGGGGTTAGGGTTACTGTGGTTAGGGCTAGGGTTATTGTGGTTAGGGTTAGGGTTATTTTAGGAAAACATTTTTCCTCTCCCATGGCTTTGAAATTTGCCATGCCGACATAGAATTTGACTCCGAATCCGAATCTGCCCTCCGTTTTCCCATCGGATGCTTCGTTTTCGCTCTACAGCTTAAAACATCCCAGGTTCGCCATTAACTTCCTAGAATTGGGGTTAGGGTTAGGGTTATTGTGGTTAGGGTTGGGGTTAGGGTTAAGGTTGTTGCGGTTAGGGTGTTGGTTATTGTGGTTAGGGTTATTGTGGTTAGGGCTAGGGTTAAGGTTAGGGTTATTTTGGGAGAAAATTTTTCCTCTCCCATGGCTATCAAACTTACCATGCCGATATAGAATTTGACTCTCAATCCGAATCTGCCCTCCGTTTTACCATCGGATGCTTGGTTTTCGTTCTACAGCACAAAACATCCCAAATTAGCCGTTAACTCTCGAGGCTGGGGTTAGGGTTAGGGTTATTGTGGTTAGGGTTAGGTTTAGGCTTAGGGTCATTGTGGCTAGGGCTAGGGTTGTTGTGGTTAGGGTTAGGGCTAGGGTTACGGTTATTGTGGTTAGGGTTTGGGTTAGGGTTAGGGTTATTGTGGTTAGGGTTGGGGCTAGGGTTAGGGTTAGGGTTGGAGTTAGGGCTAGGGTTAGGTCTAGGGTTAGGGTTATCCTGTTTAGCGTTATTTTAGGAAAAAATTTTTCCTCTCCCATGGCTTTCAAATTTACCATGCCGATATAGAAATTGACTCTGAATCCTAATCTGCCCTCCGTTTTCGTATCCGATGCTTCGTTTTCGCTCTACAGCCCAAAACATCCCAAGTTCGCCGTTAACTCTCTAGGGCTGGGGTTATTGTGGATAGGGTTAGGGTTTAGATTGTTGTGGTTAGGGTTACGGTTATTGTGGCTAGGGTTGGGGTTGGGGCTAGGTCTAGGGTTAGGGTTAGGGTTAGGGCTATGGTTAGGGTTAGGGTGGGGTTATTTTAGGAAAAAAAATTTCCTCTCCCACGGCTTTCAAATTTACCATGCCGATATAGAATTTCACTCTGAATCCTAATCTGCTCTCCGTGTTCTTATCGGATGCTTCGTTTTCGCTCAACAGCCCAAAACACCCCAAGTTTGCCATTAACTTTTTAGGATTAGGGTTATTGTGGCTAGGGTTAGGGTAATTGTGGTTAGGGTTAGGAATAGGGTTAGGGTTAGGAATAGGGTTAGGGTTATTGTGGTTTGGGTAGGGGTTAGGGTTAGGGATATTGTGGTTAGGGTTAGGGTTGGGGTTAGGGTTACTGTGGTTAGGGCTAGGGTTATTGTGGTTAGGGTTAGGGTTATTTTAGGAAAACATTTTTCCTCTCCCATGGCTTTCAAATTTGCCATGCCGACATAGAATTTGACTCCGAATCTGAATCTGCCCTCCGTTTTCCCATCGGATGCTTCGTTTTCGCTCTACAGCCAAAAACATCCCAGGTTCGCCGTCAACTCTCTAGGGTTTGGGTTAAGGCTGGGGTTACTGTGGTTAGGGTTAGGATTAGGGCTAGGGTTATTGTGGTTAGGGTGAGGGTTATTTTAGGAAAAAAATTTTCCTCTCCCATGGCTTTCAAATTTGCCATGCCGACATAGAATTTGACTCCGAATCTGAATCTGCCCTCCGTTTTCCCATCGGATGCTTCGTTTTCGCTCTACAGCCCAAAACATCCCAGGTTCGCCGTTAACTCTCTTGGGTTTGGGTTAGGGCTAGGGTTATTGTGGTTTGGGTTAGGGTTATTGTGGCTAGAGTTATTGTGGTTAGGGTTACGGTTATTTTAGGAAAAAATTCTTCCTCTCCCGTGGCTTTTAATTTGCCATGCCGACATAGAATTTGACTCAGAATCCGAATCTGCCCTCCTTTTTTTCATCGGATGCTTCGTTTTCGCTCTACAGCCGAAAACACTCCAGGTTCGCCGTTAACTCTCTAGGGTTAGGGTTATTGTGGTTGGGGTTAGGGCTAGGGTTATTGTGGTTAGGGTTAGGGTTATTGTGGCTAGGGTTACGGTTATTTTAGAAAAAAAATCTTCCTCTCCCATGTCTTTTAATTTGCCATGCCGACATAGAATTTGACCCTGAATCCAAATCTGCCCTTCGTTTTCCCATCGGATGCTTCGTTTTCGTTCTACAGCCCAAAACATCCCGGGTTTGCCGTTAACTCTCTAGAATTAGGGTTAGGGTTAGGGTTGGGGTTATTGTGGTTAGGGTTGGGGTTAGGGTTAAGGTTGTTGTGGTTAGGGCTAGGGTTATTGCGGCTAGGGTTAAGGTTAGGGTTAGGGTTACTTGGGGAAAAAATTTTTCCTCTCCCATGGCTATCAAATTTACCATGCCGATATAGAATTTGACTCTGAATCCGAATCTGCCCTCCGTATTCCCATCGGATGCTTCGTTTTCGCTCTACAGCCTAAGACATCCCAAGTTTCCCATTAACTCTCTAGGGTTAGGGCTAGGGTTAGGGTTATTGTGGCTAGGGTTAGGGCTATTGTGGTTAGGGTTGGGGCTTGGGTAAGGGTTATTGTGTTTAGGGTTGGGGCTAGGGTTACGGTTATTGTTGTTAGGGTTAGGGTTGGGGCTAGGATCATTGTGGGTAGGGTTGGGGTTAGGGTTGGTGATAGGGCAAGGGTTAGTGTTATTTTAGGAAAAAATTTTTCCTCTCCCATGGCTTTCAAATTTGCCATGCCGACATAAAATTTGACTCTGAATCCGAATCTGCCCGCCGTTTTCCCATCGCATGATTCGTTTTCGCTCTACAGCCCAAAACATCCCAGGTTCGCCGTTAACTCTCTAGGGTTAGCGTTTGGGTTATTGTGGTTGGGGTTAGGGTTGCGGCTAGGGCTAGGGTTAGGGTTATTGTGGTTAGGGTTAGGGTTATTTTAGGAAAAAAATTTTCCTCTCCCATGGCTTTCAAATTTGCCATGCCGACATAGAATTTGACTCTCAATCCGAATCTTCCCTCCGTTTTCCCATCGGATGCTTCGTTTTCGTTCTACAGCTTAAAACATCACAGGTTCGCCGTTAACTCTCTAGAATTAGGGTTAGGGTTATTTTGGTTAGGGTTGGGGTTAGGGTTAAGGTTGTTGCGGCTAGGGTTATTGTGGTTAGGGTTAAGGTTATTTTCGGAAACAAATTTCCCTCTCCCATGGTTTTCAAATTTACCATGCCGATATAGAAATTGACTCTGAATCCGAATCTGCCCTTTATTTTCGCATCCGATGCTTCGTTTTCGCTCTACAGCAAAAACATCCCAGGTTCGCCGTTAACTCTCTAGGGTTAGGATTAGGGTTATTGTGGTTGGGGTTAGGGTTGCGGCTAGGGCTAGGGTTAGGGTTATTGTGGTTAGGGTTAGGGTTATTTTAGGAAAAAAATTTTCCTCTCCCATGGCTTTCAAATTTGCCATGCCGACATAGAATTTCACTCTGAATCCTAACCTGCCCTCCGTGTTCCCATCGGATGCTTCGTTTTCGCTCTACAGCCCAAAACACCCCAAGTTTGCCATTAACTTTTTAGGGTTAGGGTTAGGGTTATTGTGGCTAGGGTTAGGGTAATTGTGGTTAGGGTTAGGACTAGGGTTAGGGTTATTGTGGTTTGGGTAGGGGTTAGGGTTAGGGATATTGTCTTTAGGGTTAGGGTTAGGGCTAGGGTTATTGTGGGTAGGGTTAGGGTTGGGGCTAGGGTTATTGTGGGTAGGGTTAGGGTTAGGGTTGGGGTAAGGGCTAGGGTTAGGGTCATTGTGGTTAGGGTTATTTTAGGAAAAAAATGTCCTCTCCAATGGCTTTCAAATTTGCCATGCCGATATAGAATTTGACTCTCAATCCGAATCTGCACTCCGTTTTCCCATCGGATGCTTCGTTTTCGCTCTACAGCCCAAAAAATCCCAAATTCGCCGTTAACTCTCTAGGGTTAGGGTTAGAATTATTGTGGTTAGGGTTATGTTTAGGGTTAGGGTTATTGTGGTTAGGGATAGGGCTAGGGTTAGGGCTAGGGTTAGGGCTTGGGTTAGGGTTATTGTGGTTAGGGTTTTGGTTAGGGTTTCGGTTATTGTGGTTAGGGTTGGGCCTAGGGTTAGGGTTAGGGTTGGAGTTAGGGCTAGGGTTAGGTCTAGGGTTAGGGTTATTGTGGTTAGGGTTATTTTGGGAAAAAATTTTTCCTCTCCCATGGCTATCAAATTTACCATGCCGATATAGAATTTGACTCTAAATCCGAATCTGCCATCCGTTTTCCCATCCGATGCTTCGTTTACGTTCTACAGCCCAAAACATCCCAACTTCGCCGTTAACTCTCTAGGGTTAGCGTTAGGGTTAGGGTTATTTTAGGAAAAAAATTTTCCTCTCCCATGGCTTTCAAATTTACCATGCCGATATAGAATTTGACTCTGAATCCGAATCTGCCCACCGTATTCCCATCGGATGCTTCGTTTTCGCTCTACAGCCTAAGACATCCCAAGTTTCCCATTAACTTTTTAGGGTTAGGGCTAGGGTTATGGTTATTGTGGCTAGGGTTAGGGTTATTGTGGTTAGGGTTGGGGCTTGGGTAAGGGTTATTGTGTTTAGGGTTGGGGCTAGGGTTACGGTTATTGTTGTTAGGGTTAGGGTTGGGGCTAGGGTTATTGTGGGTAGGGTTGGGGTTAGGGTTGGTGTTAGGGCTAAGGTTAGGGTTATTTTAGGAAAAAATTTTTCCTCTCCCATGGCTTTCAAATTTGCCATGCCGACATAAAATTTGACTCTGAATCCGAATCTGCCCGCCGTTTTCCCATCGCATGATTCGTTTTCGCTCTACAGCCCAAAACATCCCAGGTTCGCCGTTAACTCTCTAGGGTTAGGGTTAGGGTTATTGTGGTTGGGGTTAGGGTTGCGGCTAGGGCTAGGGTTAGGGTTATTGTGGTTAGGGTTAGGGTTATTTTAGGAAAAAACTTTCAAATTTGCCATGCCGACATAGAATTTGACTCCGAATCCGAATCTGCCCTCCGTTTTCCCATCGGATGCTTCGTTTTTGCTCTACAGCCCAAAAATTCACAGGTTCGCCATTAACTTTCTAGAATTAGGGTTAGGGTTAGGGTTATTGTGGTTAGGGTTGGGGTTAGGGTTAAGGTTGTTGCGGTTAGGGTGAGGGTTATCGTGGTTAGGGTTAGGCTTAGGGTTATTGTGGTTAGGGCTAGGGTTAAGGTTAGGGTTATTTTGGGAGAAAATTTTTCCTCTCCCATGGCTATCAAACTTACCATGCCGATATAGAATTTGACTCTCAATCCGAATCTGCCCTCCGTTTTCCCATCGGATGCTTGGTTTCGCTCTACAGCCCAAAACATCCCGAATTCGCCGTTAACTCTCTACGGCTGGGGTTAGGGTTAGGGTTATTGTGGTTAGGGTTAGGTTTAGGGTTAGGGTCATTGTGGCTAGGTCTAGGGTTGTTGTGGTTAGGGTTAGGGCTAGGGTTACGGTTATTGTGGTTAGGGTTTGGGTTAGGGTTATTGTGGTTAGGGTTGGGGCTAGGGTTAGGGTTAGGGTTGGAGTTAGGGCTAGGGTTAGGTCTAGGGTTAGGGTTATCCTGGTTAGGGTTATTTTAGGAAAAACTTTTTCCTCTCCCATGGCTTTCAAAATTACCATGCCCATATAGAATTTGACTCTGAATCCGAATCTGCCCTCCGTTTTCGCATCCGATGCTTCGTTTTCGCTCTACAGCCCAAAACATCCCAAGTTCGCCGTTAACTCTCTAGGGCTGGGGTTATTGTGGATAGGGTTAGGGTTTAGATTGTTGTGGTTAGGGTTAGGGTTATTGTGGCTACGGTTGGGGTTGGGGTTGGGGCTAGGGCTAGGGTTAGGGTTAGGGCTAGGGTTAGGGTTAGGGTGGGGTTATTTTAGGAAAAAAAATTTCTTCTCCCACGGGTTTCAAATTTACCATGCCGATATAGAATTTCACTCTGAATCCTAATCTGCCCTCCGTGTTCCCATCGGATGCTTCGTTTTCGCTCTACAGCCCAAAACATCCCAGGTTCGCCGTTAACTCTCTAAGGTTTGGGTTAGGGCTAGGGTTATTGTGGTTAGGGTTAGGGTTAGGGCTAGGGTTATTGTGGTTAGGGTTACAGTTATTTTAGGAAAAAAATCCTCCTCTCCCATGGCTTCTAATTTGCCATGCCGACATAGAATTTGACTCCGAATCCGAATCTGCCCTCCTTTTTTTCATCGGATGCTTCGTTTTCGCTCTACAGCCGAAAACATTCCAGGTTCGCCGTTAACTCTCTAGGGTTAGGGTTAGGGTTATTGTGGTTGGGGTTAGGGCTAGGGTTATTGTGGTTAGGGCTACGGTTATTCTAGGAAATACTTTTTCCTCTCCCATGGCTTTCAAATGTCCCATGCCGACATAGAATTTGACTCTGAATCCAAATCTGCCCTCCGTTTTCCCATCGGATGCTTCGTTTTCGCTCTACAGCTTAAAGCATCCAAGGTACGCCGTTAACTCTCTAGAATTAGAATTAGGGTTATTTTGGTTAGGGTTGGGGTTAGAGTTAAGGTTGTTGTGGCTAGGGTTATTGTGGTTAGGGTTAAGGTTATTTTCGGAAACAAATTTCCCTCTCCCATGGCTTTCAAATTTACCATGCCGATATAGAAATTGACTCTGAATCCGAATCTGCCCTCCGTTTTCGTATCCGATGCTTCGTTTTCGCTCTACAGCCCAAAACATCCCAAGTTCGCCGTTAACTCTCTAGGGCTGGGGTTATTGTGGATGGGGTTAGGGTTTAGATTGTTGTGGTTAGGGTTATTGTGGCTAGGGTTGGGGTTGGGGCTAGGGCTAATGTATGGGTTAGGGCTAGGGTTAGGGTTAGGGTGGGGTTATTTTAGGAAATAAAATTTCCTGTCCCACGGCTTTCAAATTTACCATGCCGATATAGAATTTCACTCTGAATCCTAATCTGCCCTCCGTGTTCTCATCGGATGCTTCGTTTTCGCTCTACAGCCCAAAACACCCCAAGTTTGCCATTAACTTTTTAGGGTTAGGGTTAGGGTTATTGTGGCTAGGGTTAGGGTAATTGTGGTTAGGGTTAGGAATAGGGTTAGGGTTATTGTGGTTTGGGTAGGGGTTAGGGTTAGGGATATTGTGGTTAGGGTTAGGCTTAGGGTTGGGGTTAGGGTTACTGTGGTTAGGGCTAGGGTTATTGTGGTTAGGGTTAGGGTTATTTTAGGAAAACATTTTTCCTCTCCCATGGCTTTCAAATTTGCCATGCCGACATAGAATTTGACTCCGAATCTGAATCTGCCCTCCGTTTTCCCATCGGATGCTTCGTTTTCGCTCTACAGCCCAAAACAAAAACATCCCAGGTTCGCCGTTAACTCTCTAGAATTAGGGTTAGGGTTAGGGTTGGGGTTATTGTGGTTAGGGTTGGGGTTAGGGTTAAGGTTGTTGTGGTTAGGGCTAGGGTTATTGCGGCTAGGGTTAAGGTTAGGGTTATTTTGGGAAAAGATTTTTCCTCTCCCATGGCTATCAAATTTACCATGCCGATATAGAAAGTGACTCTGAATCCGAATCTGCCCTCCGTTTTCGCATCCGATGATTCGTTTTCGCACTACAGCCCAAAACATCCCAAGTTCGTCGTTAACTCTCTAGGGCTGGGGTTATTGTGGATGGGGTTAGGGTTTAGATTGTTGTGGTTAGGGTTATTGTGGCTAGGGTTGGGGTTGGGGCTAGGGCTAATGTATGGGTTAGGGCTAGGGTTAGGGTTAGGGTGGGGTTATTTTTGGAAATAAAATTTCCTGTCCCACGGCTTTCAAATTTACCATGCCGATATAGAATTTCACTCTGAATCCTAATCTGCCCTCCGTGTTCTCATCGGATGCTTCGTTTTCGCTCTACAGCCCAAAACACCCCAAGTTTGCCATTAACTTTTTAGGGTTAGGGTTAGGGTTATTGTGGCTAGGGTTAGGGTAATTGTGGTTAGGGTTAGGGTTATTGTGGTTTGGGTAGGGGTTAGGGTTAGGGATATTGTGGTTAGGGTTAGGCTTAGGGTTGGGGTTAGGGTTACTGTGGTTAGGGCTAGGGTTATTGTGGTTAGGGTTAGGGTTATTTTAGGAAAACATTTTTCCTCTCCCATGGCTTTCAAATTTGCCATGCCGACATAGAATTTGACTCCGAATCTGAATCTGCCCTCCGTTTTCCCATCGGATGCTTCGTTTTCGCTCTACAGCCCAAAACATCCCAGGTTCGCCGTTAACTCTCTAGGGTTTGGGTTAGGGCTAGGGTTATTGTGGTTAGGGTTAGGGTTAGGGCTAGGGTTATTGTGGTTAGGGTTACGGTTATTTTAGGAAAAAAATTTTCCTCTCCCATGGCTTTTAAATTTGCCATGCCGACATAGAATTTGACTCTGAATCCGAATCTGCTCTCCGTTTTCCCATCGGATGCTTCGTTTAGCTCTACAGCCCAAAACACTCCAAGTTCGCCGTTAACTCTCTAGGGTTAGGGTTATTGTTGTTAGGGTTAGGTTTAGGGTTGGGGTTGGGGTTATTGTGGTTAGGGTTAGGGTTATTTTAGGAAAACATTTTTCCTCTCCCATGGCTTTCAAATTTGCCATGCCGACAAAGAATTTGACTCCGAATCTGAATCTGCCCTCCGTTTTGCCATCGGATGCTTCTTTTCGCTCTACAGCCCAAAACATCCCAGGTTCGCCGTTAACTCTCTAGGGTTTGGGTTAGGCCTAGGGTTATTGTGGTTAGGGTTAGAGTTATTGTGGCTAGAGTTATTGTGGTTAGGGTTACGGTTACTTTAGGAAAAAAATTTTCCTTTCCCATGGCTTCTAATTTGCCATGCCGACATAGAATTTGACTCCGAATCCGAATCTGCCCTCCTTTTTTTCATCGGATGCTTTGTTTTCGCTCAACAGCCCAAAATATCCCAGGTTTGCCATTAACTCTCAAGGGTTAGGGTTAGGGTTATTGTGGTTGGGGTTAGGGTTATTGTGGGTAGGATTAGGGCTAGGGTTTATGTTGTTGTGGTTAGGGCTAGGGTTTCGGTTAGGGCTAGGGTTATTGCGGCTAGGGTTAAGGTTAGGGTTATTTTGGGAAAAGATTTTTCCTCTCCCATGGCTATCAAATTTACCATGCCGATCTAGAATTTGACTCTAAATCCGAATCTGCCATCCGTTTTCCCATCCGATGCTTCGTTTTCGTTCTACAGCCTAAGACATCCCAAGTTTCCCATTAACTCTCTAGGGTTAGGGCTAGGGTTAGGGTTATTGTGGCTAGGGTTAGGGTTATTGTGGTTAGGGTTTGGGCTTGGGTAAGGGTTATTGTGTTTAGGGTTGGGGCTAGGGTTACGGTTATTGTTGTTAGGGTTAGGGTTGGGGCTAGGGTTATTGTGGGTAGGGTTGGGGTTAGGGTTGGTGTTAGGGCTAGGGTTAGGGTTATTTTAGGAAAAAAATTTTCCTCTCCCATGGCGCTCAAATTTGCCATGCCGACATCAAATTTGACTCTGAATCCGAATCTGCCCGCCGTTTTCCCATCGCATGATTCGTTTTCGCTCTACAGCCCAAAACATCCCAGGTTCGCCGTTAACTCTCTAGGGTTAGGGTTAGGGTTATTGTGGTTGGGGTTAGGGTTGCGGCTAGGGCTAGGGTTAGGGTTATTGTGGTTAGGGTTAGGGTTATTTTAGGAAAAAATTTTTCCTCTCCCATGGCTTTCAAATTTACCATGCCGACATAGAATTTGACTCCGAATCCGAATCTGCCCTCCGTTTTCCCATCGGATGCTTCGTTTTCGCTCTACAGCTTAAAACATCCCAGGTTCGCCATTAACTTTCTAGAATTAGGGTTAGGGTTAGGGTTATTGTGGTTAGGGTTGGGGTTAGGGTTAAGGTTGTTGCGGTTAGGGTGTTGGTTATTGTGGTTAGGGTTAGGGTTATTGTGGTTAGGGCTAGGGTTAAGGTTAGGGTTATTTTGGGAGAAAATTTTTCCTCTCCCATGGCTATCAAACTTACCATGCCGATATAGAATTTGACTCTCAATCCGAATCTGCCCTCCGTTTTCCCATCGGATGCTTGGTTTTCGCTCTACAGCCCAAAACATCCCAAATTCGCCGTTAACTATCGAGGCTGGGGTTAGGGTTAGGGTTATTGTGGTTAGGGTTAGGTTTAGGTTTAGGGTCATTGTGGCTAGGGCTAGGGTTGTTGTGGTTAGGGTTAGGGCTAGGGTTACGGTTATTGTGGTTAGGGTTTGGGTTAGGGTTAGGGTTATTGTGGTTAGGGTTGGGGCTAGGGTTAGGGTTAGGGTTGGAGTTAGGGCTAGGGTTAGGTCTAGGGTTAGGGTTATCCTGTTTAGGGTTATTTTAGGAAAAAATTTTTCCTCTCCTATGGCTTTCAAATTTACCATGCCGATATAGAATTTGACTCTCAATCCGAATCTGCCCTCCGTTTTCCCATCGGATGCTTCGTTTTCGCTCTACAGCTTAAAACATCCCAGGTACGCCGTTAACTCTCTAGGGTTAGGGTTATTGTTGTTAGGGTTAGGTTTAGGGTTGGGGTTGGGGTTATTGTGGTTAGGGCTAGGGTTATTGTGGTTAGGGTTAGGGTTATTTTAGGAAAACATTTTTCCTCTCCCATGGCTTTCAAATTTGCCATGCCGACATAGAATTTGACTCCGAATCTGAATCTGCCCTCCGTTTTCCCATCGGACGCTTCGTTTTCGCTCTACAGCTTAAAACATCCCAGGTTCGCCATTAACTTTCTAGAATTAGGGTTAGGGTTAGGGTTATTGTGGTTAGGGTTGGGGTTAGGGTTAAGGTTGTTGCGGTTAGGGTGTTGGTTATTGTGGTTAGGGTTAGGGTTATTGTGGTTAGGGCTAGGGTTAAGGTTAGGGTTATTTTGGGAGAAAATTTTTCCTCTCCCATGGCTATCAAACTTACCATGCCGATATAGAATTTGACTCTCAATCCGAATCTGCCCTCCGTTTTCCCATCGGATGCTTCGTTTTCGCTCTACAGCTTAAAGCATCCCAGGTACGCCGTTAACTCTCTAGAATTAGGGTTAGGGTTATTTTGGTTAGGGTTGGGGTTAGAGTTAAGGTTGTTGTGGCTAGGGTTATTGTGGTTAGGGTTAAGGTTATTTTCGGAAACAAATTTCCCTCTCCCATGGCTTTCAAATTTACCATGCCGATATAGAAATTGACTCTGAATCCGAATCTGCCCTCCGTTTTCGCATCCGATGATTCGTTTTCGCTCTACAGCCCAAAACATCCCAAGTTCGCCGTTAACTCTCTAGGGCTGGGGTTATTGTGGATGGGGTTAGGGTTTAGATTGTTGTGGTTAGGGTTATTGTGGCTAGGGTTGGGGTTGGGGCTAGGGCTAATGTATGGGTTAGGGCTAGGGTTAGGGTTAGGGTGGGGTTATTTTAGGAAATAAAATTTCCTGTCCCACGGCTTTCAAATTTACCATGCCGATATAGAATTTCACTCTGAATCCTAATCTGCCCTCCGTGTTCTCATCGGATGCTTCGTTTTCGCTCTACAGCCCAAAACACCCCAAGTTTGCCATTAACTTTTTAGGGTTAGGGTTAGGGTAATTGTGGTTAGGGTTAGGAATAGGGTTAGGGTTATTGTGGTTAGGGTTAGGGTTATTTTAGGAAAAAATTTTTCCTCTCCCATGGCTTTCAAATTTGCCATGCCGACATAGAATTTGACTCCGAATCTGAATCTGCCCTCCGTTTTCCCATCGGATGCTTCGTTTTCGCTCTACAGCCCAAAACATCCCAGGTTCGCCGTTAACTCTCTAGAATTAGGGTTAGGGTTAGGGTTCTTGTGGTTAGGGTTAGGGTTAGGGTTAAGGTTGTTGCGGTTAGGGTTTGGGTTATTGTGGTTAGGGTAGGGTTATTGTGGTTAGGGTTAGGGTTGGGTTTAGGGTTATTTTAGGAAAAAATTTTTCCTCTCCCATGGCTATCAAATTTACCATGCCGATATAGAATTTGACTCTCAATCCGAATCTGCCCTCCGTTTTCCCATCCGATGCTTCGTTTTCGCTCTACAGCCCAAAACATCCCAAGTTCGCCGTTAACTCTCTAGGGTTAGGGTTAGGGTTGAGGTCATTGTGGTTAGGGTTAGGGTTAGGGTTAAGGTTACGGTTATTGTGGTTAGGGTTAGGGTTAGGGTTAGGGTTAGGGTTAGGGTTAGGGTTAGGGTTAGCGTTGGGGTTAGGGTTATTTTAGGAAAAAATTTTTCCTCTCCCATGGCTTTCAAATTTACCATGCCGATATAGAATTTGACTCTGAATCCGAATCTGCCCTCCGTTTTCCCATCGGATGCTTCGTTTTCGCTCTACAGCCCAAAACATCCCAGGTTCGCCGTTAACTCTCTAGGGTTAGGGTTATTGTGGTTGGGGTTAGGTTTAGGGTTGGGGTTAGGGTTATTGTGGTTAGGGCTAGGGTTATTGTGGTTAGGGTTAGGGTTATTTTTGGAAAAAAAATTTCCTCTCCCATGGCTTTCAAATTTGCCATGCCGACATAGAATTTGACTCCGAATCCGAATCTGCCCTCCGTTTTCCCATCGGATGCTTCGTTTTCGCTCTACAGCTTAAAACATCCCAGGTTCGCCATTAACTTTCTAGAATTAGGGTTAGGGTTAGGGTTATTGTGGTTAGGGTTGGGGTTAGGGTTAAGGTTGTTGCGGTTAGGGTGTTGGTTATTGTGGTTAGGGTTAGGGTTATTGTGGTTAGGGCTAGGGTTAAGGTTAGGGTTATTTTGGGAGAAAATTTTTCCTCTCCCATGGCTATCAAACTTACCATGCCGATATAGAATTTGACTCTCAATCCGAATCTGCCCTCCGTTTTCCCATCGGATGCCTCGTTTTTGCTCTACAGCCCAAAACATCCCAGGTTCGCCGTTAACTCTCTAGGGTTAGGGTTATTGTGGTTGGGGTTAGGGTGGGTGTTACGGCTAGGGTTATTGTGGTTACGGTTAGGGTTAGGGCTAGGGTTAGGGTTATTTTAGGAAAAAATTTTTCCTCTCCCATGGCTTTCAGATTTACCATGCCGATATAGAATAAGACTCTGAATCCGAATCTGCCCTCCGTTTTCCCATCCGATGCTTCGTTTTCGCTCTACAGCCCAAAACATCCCAAGTTCACCGTTAACTCTCTAGGGGTGGGGTTAGTGTGGATTGGGTTAGGGTTTACATTGTTGTGGTTAGGGTTATTGTGGCTAGGGTTGGGGTTGGGGTTAGGGCTAATGTATGGGTTAGGGCTAGGGTTGGGGTTACCGTGGTTAGGGCTATTTTAGGGAAAAATTTTTCCTCTCCCACAGCTATCAAATTTACCGTGCCGATATAGAATTTGACTCTGAATCCGAATCTGCCCTCCGTTTTCTCATCGGATGCTTCGTTTTCGCTCTACAGCCCAAAACACCCCAAGTTTGCCATTAACTTTTTAGGGTTAGGGTTAGGGTAATTGTGGTTAGGGTTAGGAATAGGGTTAGGGTTATTGTGGTTTGGGTAGGGGTTAGGGTTAGGGATATTGTGGTTAGGGTTAGGCTTAGGGTTGGGGTTAGGGTTACTGTGGTTAGGGCTAGGGTTATTGTGGTTAGGGTTAGGGTTATTTTAGGAAAACATTTTTCCTCTCCCATGGCTTTCAAATTTGCCATGCCGACATAGAATTTGACTCCGAATCTGAATCTGCCCTCCGTTTTCCCATCGGATGCTTCGTTTTCGCTCTACAGCCCAAAACATCCCAGGTTCGCCGTTAACTCTCTAGGGTTTGGGTTAGGGCTAGGGTTATTGTGGTTAGGGTTAGGGTTAGGGCTAGGGTTATTGTGGTTAGGGTTACGGTTATTTTAGGAAAAAAATTGTCCTCTCCCATGGCTTTTAAATTTGACATGCCGACATAGAATTTGACTCTGAATCCGAATCTGCTCTCCGTTTTCCCATCGGATGCTTCGTTTAGCTCTACAGCCCAAAACACTCCAAGTTCGCCGTCAACTCTCTAGGGTTAGGGTTATTGTTGTTAGGGTTAGGTTTAGGGTTGGGGTTGGGGTTATTGTGGTTAGGGCTAGGGTTATTGTGGTTAGGGTTAGGGTTATTTTAGGAAAACATTTTTCCTCTCCCATGGCTTTCAAATTTGCCATGCCGACAAAGAATTTGACTCCGAATCTGAATCTGCCCTCCGTTTTGCCATCGGATGCTTCTTTTCGCTCTACAGCCCAAAACATCCCAGGTTCGCCGTTAACTCTCTAGGGTTTGGGTTAGGCCTAGGGTTATTGTGGTTAGGGTTAGAGTTATTGTGGCTAGAGTTATTGTGGTTAGGGTTACGGTTACTTTAGGAAAAAAATTTTCCTCTCCCATGGCTTCTAATTTGCCATGCCGACATAGAATTTGACTCAGAATCTGAATCTGCCCTCCTTTTTTTCATCCGATGCTTCGTTTTCGCTCTACAGCCGAAAACATTCCAGGTTCGCCATTAACTCCCTAGGGTTAAGGTTAGGGTTATTGTGGTTGGGGTTAGGGCTAGGGTTATTGTGGTTAGGGCTAAGGTTATTCTAGGAAATAATTTTTCCTCTCCCATGGCTTTCAAATTTCCTATGCCGACATAGAATTTGACTCTGAATCCAAATCTGCCCTCCGTTTTCCCATCGGATGCTTCGTTTTCGTTCTACAGCCCAAAACATCCCGGGTTCGCCGTTAACTCTCTAGAATTAGGGTTAGGGTTAGGGTTGGGGTTATTGTGGTTAGGGTTGGGGTTAGGGTTAAGGTTGTTGTGGTTAGGGCTAGGGTTTCGGTTAGGGCTAGGGTTATTGCGGCTAGGGTTAAGGTTAGGGTTATTTTGGGAAAAGATTTTTCCTCTCCCATGGCTATCAAATTTACCATGCCGATCTAGAATTTGACTCTAAATCCGAATCTGCCATCCGTTTTCCCATCCGATGCTTCGTTTTCGTTCTACAGCCTAAGACATCCCAAGTTTCCCATTAACTCTCTAGGGTTAGGGCTAGGGTTAGGGTTATTGTGGCTAGGGTTAGGGTTATTGTGGTTAGGGTTTGGGCTTGGGTAAGGGTTATTGTGTTTAGGGTTGGGGCTAGGGTTACGGTTATTGTTGTTAGGGTTAGGGTTGGGGCTAGGGTTATTGTGGGTAGGGTTGGGTTAGGGTTGGTGTTAGGGCTAGGGTTAGGGTTATTTTAGGAAAAAAATTTTCCTCTCCCATGGCGCTCAAATTTGCCATGCCGACATCAAATTTGACTCTGAATCCGAATCTGCCCGCCGTTTTCCCATCGCATGATTCGTTTTCGCTCTACAGCCCAAAACATCCCAGGTTCGCCGTTAACTCTCTAGGGTTAGGGTTAGGGTTATTGTGGTTGGGGTTAGGGTTATTGTGGTTAGGGTGAGGGTTGGGGTTAGGGTTATTGTGGTTAGGGTTAGGGTTATTTTAGGAAAAAATTTTTCCTCTCCCATGGCTTTCAAATTTACCATGCCGACATAGAATTTGACTCCGAATCCGAATCTGCCCTCCGTTTTCCCATCGGATGCTTCGTTTTCGCTCTACAGCTTAAAACATCCCAGGTTCGCCATTAACTTTCTAGAATAAGGGTTAGGGTTAGGGTTATTGTGGTTAGGGTTGGGGTTAGGGTTAAGGTTGTTGCGGTTAGGGTGTTGGTTATTGTGGTTAGGGTTAGGGTTATTGTGGTTAGGGCTAGGGTTAAGGTTAGGGTTATTTTGGGAGAAAATTTTTCCTCTCCCATGGCTATCAAACTTACCATGCCGATATAGAATTCGACTCTCAATCCGAATCTGCCCTCCGTTTTCCCATCGGATGCTTGGTTTTCGCTCTACAGCCCAAAACATCCCAAATTCGCCGTTAACTATCGAGGCTGGGGTTAGGGTTAGGGTTATTGTGGTTAGGGTTAGGTTTAGGTTTAGGGTCATTGTGGCTAGGGCTAGGGTTGTTGTGGTTAGGGTTAGGGCTAGGGTTACGGTTATTGTGGTTAGGGTTTGGGTTAGGGTTAGGGTTATTGTGGTTAGGGTTGGGGCTAGGGTTAGGGTTAGGGTTGGAGTTAGGGCTAGGGTTAGGTCTAGGGTTAGGGTTATCCTGTTTAGGGTTATTTTAGGAAAAAATTTTTCCTCTCCTATGGCTTTCAAATTTACCATGCCGATATAGAATTTGACTCTCAATCCGAATCTGCCCTCCGTTTTCCCATCGGATGCTTCGTTTTCGCTCTACAGCTTAAAACATCCCAGGTACGCCGTTAACTCTCTAGGGTTAGGGTTATTGTTGTTAGGGTTAGGTTTAGGGTTGGGGTTGGGGTTATTGTGGTTAGGGCTAGGGTTATTGTGGTTAGGGTTAGGGTTATTTTAGGAAAACATTTTTCCTCTCCCATGGCTTTCAAATTTGCCATGCCGACATAGAATTTGACTCCGAATCTGAATCTGCCCTCCGTTTTGCCATCGGATGCTTCTTTTCGCTCTACAGCCCAAAACATCCCAGGTTCGCCGTTAACTCTCTAGGGTTTGGGTTAGGGCTAGGGTTATTGTGGTTAGGGTTAGAGTTATTGTGGCTAGAGTTATTGTGGTTAGGGTTACGGTTACTTTAGGAAAAAAATCTTCCTCTCCCATGGCTTCTAATTTGCCATGCCGACATAGAATTTGACTCAGAATCCGAATCTGCCCTCCTTTTTTTCATCGGATGCTTCGTTTTCGCTCTACAGCCGAAAACATTCCAGGTTCGCCATTAACTCCCTAGGGTTAGGGTTAAGGTTATTGTGGTTGGGGTTAGGGCTAGGGTTATTGTGGTTAGGGCTACGGTTATTCTAGGAAATAATTTTTCCTCTCCCATGGCTTTCAAATTTCCCATGCCGACATAGAATTTGACTCTGAATCCAAATCTGCCCTCCGTTTTCCCATCGGATGCTTCGTTTTCGTTCTACAGCCCAAAATATCCCGGGTTCGCCGTTAACTCTCTAGAATTAGGGTTAGGGTTAGGGTTATTGTGGTTAGGGTTGGGGTTAGGGTTAAGGTTGTTGTGGTTAGGGCTAGGGTTTCGGTTAGGGCTAGGGTTATTGCGGCTAGGGTTAAGGTTAGGGTTATTTTGGGAAAAGATTTTTCCTCTCCCATGGCTATCAAATTTACCATGCCGATCTAGAATTTGACTCTAAATCCGAATCTGCCATCCGTTTTCCCATCCGATGCTTCGTTTTCGTTCTACAGCCTAAGACATCCCAAGTTTCCCATTAACTCTCTAGGGTTAGGGCTAGGGTTAGGGTTATTGTGGCTAGGGTTAGGGTTATTGTGGTTAGGGTTTGGGCTTGGGTAAGGGTTATTGTGTTTAGGGTTGGGGCTAGGGTTACGGTTATTGTTGTTAGGGTTAGGGTTGGGGCTAGGGTTATTGTCGATAGGGTTGGGGTTAGGGTTGGTGTTAGGGCTAGGGTTAGGGTTATTTTAGGAAAAAAATTTTCCTCTCCCATGGCGCTCAAATTTGCCATGCCGACATAAAATTTGACTCTGAATCCGAATCTGCCCGCCGTTTTCCCATCGCATGATTCGTTTTCGCTCTACAGCCCAAAACATCCCAGGTTCGCCGTTAACTCTCTAGGGTTAGGGTTATTGTGGTTGGGGTTAGGGTTGCGACTAGGGCTAGGGTTAGGGTTATTGTGGTTAGGGTTAGGGTTATTTTAGGAAAAAATTTTTCCTCTCCCATGGCTTTCAAATTTACCATGCCGACATAGAATTTGACTCCGAATCCGAATCTGCCCTCCCTTTTCCCATCGGATGCTTCGTTTTCGCTCTACAGCTTAAAACATCCCAGGTTCGCCATTAACTTTCTAGAATTAGGGTTAGGGTTAGGGTTATTGTGGTTAGGGTTGGGGTTAGGGTTAAGGTTGTTGGGGTTAGGGTGTTGGTTATTGTGGTTAGGGTTAGGGTTATTGTGGTTAGGGCTAGGGTTAAGGTTAGGGTTATTTTGGGAGAAAATTTTTCCTCTCCCATGGCTATCAAACTTACCATGCCGATATAGAATTTGACTCTCAATCCGAATCTGCCCTCCGTTTTCCCATCGGATGCTTGGTTTTCGCTCTACAGCCCAAAACATCCCAAATTCGCCGTTAACTCTCGAGGCTGGGGTTAGGGTTAGGGTTATTGTGGTTAGGGTTAGGTTTAGGTTTAGGGTCATTGTGGCTAGGGCTAGGGTTGTTGTGGTTAGGGTTAGGGCTAGGGTTAGGGTTATTGTGGTTCGGGTTTGGGTTATTGTGGTTAGGGATGGGGCTAGGGTTAAGGTTAGGGTTGGAGTTAGGGCTAGGGTTAGGTCTAGGGTTAGGGTTATCCTGTTTAGGGTTATTTTAGGAAAAAATTTTTCCTCTCCTATGGCTTTCAAATTTACCATGCCGATATAGAATTTGACTCTGAATCCGAATCTGCCCTCCGTTTTCCCATCGGATGCTTCGTTTTCGCTCTACAGCTTAAAACATCCCAGTTTCGCCGTTAACTCTCTAGAATTAGGGTTAGGGTTATTTTGGTTAGGGATGGGGTTAGGGTCAAGGTTGTTGTGGCTAGGGTTATTGTGTTTAGGGTTAAGGTTATTTTCGGAAACAAATTTCCCTCTCCCATGGCTTTCAAATTTACCCAACCGATATCGAAATTGACTCTGAATCCGAATCTGCCCTCCGTTTTCGCATCCGATGCTTCGTTTTCGCTCTACAGCCCAAAACATCCCAAGTTCACCGTTAACTCTCTAGGGCTGGGGTTATTGTGGATAGGGTTAGGGTTTACATTGTTGTGGTTAGGGTTAGGGTTATTGTGGCTAGGGTTAGCGTTAGAATTATTGTGGTTAGGGTTTGGTTAGGGTTAGGGTTATTGTGGCTAGGGCTAGGGTTGTTGTGGTTAGGGTTAGGGCTGGGTTAGGGTTATTGTGGTTAGGGTTGGGGCTAGGGTTAGGGTTAGGGTTGGAGTTAGGGCTAGGGTTAGGTCTAGGGTTAAAGTTATCCTGGTTAGGGTTATTTTAGGAAAAAATTTTTCCTCTCCCATGGCTTTCAAATTTGCCATGCCGATATAGAATTTGACTCTGAATCCGAATCTGCCCTCCGTTTCCCCATCGGATGCTTCGTTTTCGCTCTAAAACCCAAAACATCCCAGGTTCGCCGTTAACTCTCTAGAATTAGGGTTAGGGTTATTTTGGTTAGGGTTGCGGTTAGGGTTAAGTTTTTGTGGTTAGGGTTTGAGTTAGGGTTATTGTGGTTAGGGTTAAGGTTGGGGTTAGGGCAAGGGTTAGGGTTATTGTGGTTAGGGTTAGGGTTATTGTGTATAGTGCTAGGGATAGGGTTAGGGTAGGGTAATTGTGGTTAGGGATAGGATTATGGTTAGTGTTATTGTGGTTAGGGTTGAGGTTAGGGTTAGGGTTACGGTTAGGGATATTTTAGGAAAAACTTTTTCCTCTCCCATGGCTTTTAAATTTACGATGCCGATATAGAATTTGACTCCCAATCCGAATCTGCCCTCTGTTTTCCCATCCGATGCTTAGTCTTCGCTCTACAGCCGAAAACATCCCAAGTTCGCCGTTAACTCTGTAGGGTTAGGGCTAGGGTTAAGGTTACTGTTGTTAGAGTTAGTGTTAGGGCTAGGGTTATTGTGGTTAGGGTTAGGGTTATTGTGGTTGAGCTTAGGGTTAGGGTTGTTGTGGTTAGAGTTGGGGTTGGGGTTAGGGCTAGAGCCATTTTGGTTAGGGTTAGTGTTAGGGTTGGGGTTGTTGTGGTTAGGGTTAGGCCTGGGTTCTGTTTAGGGTTATTTTAGGAAAAAAGTTTTCCTCTCCCATGGCTTTCAAATTTACCATGCCGATATAGAATTTGACTCTGAATCCGAATCTGCCCTCCGTTTTCCCATAGGATGCTTCGTTTTCGCTCTGCAGCCATAAACATCCCAAGTTTGCCATTGACTCTCTAGGGTTTGGGCAAAGGTGATTGTGGTTAGGGTTATTGTGGTTTGGGTTAGGGCTAGGGTTAGGGTTAGGGGTATTGTGGTTAGGGTTAGGTTTAGGGTTGGGGTTAGGGTTACTGTGGTTAGGGCTAGGGTTATTTTGGTTAGGGTTAGGGTTATTTTAGGAAAAAAGTTTTCCTCTCCCATGGCTGTGAAATTTGCCATGCCGACATAGAATTTGACTCCGAATCTGAATCTGCCCTCCGTTTTCCCATCGGATGCTTCGTTTTCGCTCTACAGCCCAAAACATCCCAAGTTCGCCGTTAACTCTCTAGAGTGAGGGTTAGGGTTGGGGTTATTGTGTATGGGGTTAGGGTTAGGGTTATTGTGGTTAGGGTTATTTTGGTTAGGGTTAGGGTTATTGTGGTTGGGGTTAGGGTTGGGGTTAGGGTTAGGGTTATTGTGGTTAGGGTTAGGGCTAGGGTCACGGTTAGAGTTATTTTAGGAAAAAAATTTTCCTCTCCCATGGCTTTCAAATTTACCATGCCGATATAGAATTTGACTCTGAATCCGAATCTGCCCTCCGTTTTCCCATCGGATGCTTCGTTTTCGCTCTACAGCCCAAAACATCCCAAGTTCGCCATTAACTCTCTAGGGATAGGGTTAGGGTTATTGTGGTTAGGGTTAGGTTTAGGGTTAGGGTTATTGTGGTTAGGGTTAGGGTTATTGTTGTTAGGGTTAGGGTTAGGGCTAGGGTTATTGTGGTTAGGGCTAGGGCTAGGGTTATTGTGGTTAGGGTTATTTTAGGAAAAAATTTTTCCTCTCCCATGGCTTTCAAATTTGCCATGCCGACATAGAATTTGACTCTGAATCCGAATCTGCCCTCCGTTTTCCCATCGGATGCTTCGTTTTCGCTCTACAGCCCAAAACATCCCAAGTTCGCCGTTAACTCTCTAGGGTTAGGGTTAGGGTTATTGTGGTTAGGGTTAGGGTTAGGGCTAGGGTTATTGTGGTTAGGGTTAGGGTTATTTTAGGAAAAAAATTTTCCTCTCCCATGGCTTTCAAATTTACCATGCCGATGCAGAATTTGACTCTGAATCCGAATCTGCCCTCCGTTTTCCCATCGAATGCTTCGTTTTCGCTCTACAGCGCAAAACATCCCGGGTTCGCCGTTAACTCTCTAGAATTAAGGTTAGGGTAAGGGTTGTGGTTATTGTGGTTAGGGTTGTGGTAAGGGTTAAGGTTGTTGTGGTTAGAGCTGGGGTTTCGGTTACGGCTAGGGTTATTGCGGCTAGGTTTAAGGTTAGGGTTAGGGTTATTTTGGGAAAAAATTTTTCCTCTCCCATGGCTATCAAATTTACCATGCCGATATAGAATTTGACTCTAAGTCCGAATCTGCCATCCGTTTTCCCATCCGATGCTTCGTTTTCGTTCTACAGCCCAAAACATCCAAAGTTCGCCGTTAGCTCCCTAGGGTTAGCGTTAGGGTTAGGGTTAGTGTTAGGGTTAGGGTTTGGATTGTGGTTAGGGTCATTGTGGTTAGGGTTAGGTTTACGGTTAGGGTTATTTTAGGAAAAAATTTTTCCTCTCCCATGGCTTTCAAATTTACCATGCCGATATAGAATTTGACTCTGAATCCGAATCTGCCCTCCGTTTTCCCATCGGATGCTTCGTTTTCGCTCTACAGCCCAAAACATCACAGGTTCGCCGTTAACTTTCTAGAATTAGGGTTAGGGTTATTGTGGTTAGGGTTGGGGTTAGGGTTAAGGTTGTTGCGGTTTTTGGTGAGGGTTATTGTGGTTAGGGTTAGGGTTATTGTGGTTAGGGCTAGCGTTAAGGTTAGGGTTATTTTGGGAGAAAATTTTTCCTCTCCCATGGCTTTCAAATTTACCATGCCGATATAGAATTTGACTCTGAATCCGAATCTGCCCTCCGTTTTCCCATCGGATGCTTCGTTTTCGCTCTACAGCCCAAAACATCCCAAATTCGCCGTTAACTCTCTAGGGCTGGGGTTAGGGGTAGGGTTATTGTGGTTAGGGTTACGTTTAGGGTTAGGGTCATTGTGGTTAGGGTTATTTTAGGAAAAAATTTTTCCTCTCCCATGGCTTTCAAATTTACCATGCCGATATAGAATTTGACTCTGAATCCGAATCTGCCCTCCGTTTTCCCATCGGATGCTTCGTTTTCGCTCTACAGCCCAAAACATCCCAGGTTCGCCGTTAACTCTCTAGGGTTAGGGTTATTGTGGTTAGGGTTAGGGTTAGGGTTTGGGCTAGGGTTATTGTGGTTAGGGTTAGGGTTATTTTAGGAAAAAATTTTCCTCTCCCATGGCTTTCAAATTTACCATGCCGATATAGAATTTGACTCTGAATCCGAATCTGCCCTCCGTTTTCCCATCGGATGCTTCGTTTTCGCTCTACAGCCCAAAACATCCCAAGTTCGCCATTAACTCTCTAGGGTTAGGGTTATTGTGGTTAGGGTTAGGGTTATTGTGGCTGGGGTTAGGGCTAGGGTTACAGTTGTTGTGGTTAGGGTCGGGGTTAGGGTTATAGTGGTTAGGGTTGGGGTTAGGGTTATTGTGGTTAGGGTTAGGGTTGGGACTAGGGTTATTGTGGGTCGGGTTAGGGTTAGGGTTGGGGTTAGGGCTAGGACTAGTGTTATTGTGGTTAGGGCATGGGTTATTTTAGGAAAAAATTTTTCCTCTCCCATGGCTTTCAAATTTACCATGCCGATATAGAATTTAACTCTGAATCCGAATCTGCCCTCCGTTTTCCCATCCGATGCTTCGTTTTGGCTCTACAGCCCAAAACATCCCAGGTTCGCCGTTAACTCTCTAGAATTAGGGTTAGGGTTAGGGTTTTGGTTTGGGTTAGGGTTAGGGTTAGGGTTAGGGTTAGGGTTAGGGTTAGGGTTAGGGTTAGGGTTAGGGTTAGGGTTAGGGTTAGGGTTAGGGTTAGGGTTAGGGTTAGGGTTAGGGTTAGGGTTAGGGTTATTATGGTTCGGGTTAGGGTTATTTTTTGGAAAAAATTTTTCCTCTCCAATGGCTTTCAAATTTACCATGCCGATATAGAATTTGACTCTGAATCCGAATCTGCCCTCCGTTTTCCCATCCGATGCTTCGTTTTCGCTCTACAGCCCAAAACATCCCGAGTTCGCCGTTAACTCTCTAGGGTTAGGGTTAGGGTTATTGTGTATAGTGCTAGGGATAGGGTTAGGGTAGGGTAATTGTGGTTAGGGATAGGGTTAGGGATAGTATTATGGTTAGGGTTATTGTGGTTAGGGTTGAGGTTTGGGTTAGGGTTACGGTTAGGGTTATTTCAGGAAAAAGTTTTTCCTCTCCCATGGCTTTCAAATTTACCATGCCGATATAGAATTTGACTCCCAATCCGAATCTGCCCTCCGTTTTCCCATCCGATGCTTAGTCTTCGCTCTACAGCCCAAAACATCCCAAGTTCGCCGTTAACTCTCTAGGGTTAGGGCTAGGGTTAGGGTTACTGTTGTTAGAGTTAGTGTTAGGGCTAGGGTTATTGTGGTTAGGGTTATTGTGGTTGAGGTTAGGGTTAGGGTTGTGGTTAAGGTCATTGTTGTTAGGGTTAGGGCTAGGTTTACGGTTAGGTTTATTTTAAGAAAAAAACTTTCCTCTCCCATGGCTTTCAAACTTGCCATGCCGACATAGAATTTGACTCTGAATCTGAATCTGCTCTCCGTTTTCCCATCGGATTCTTCGTTTTCGCTCTACAGCCCAAAATATTCCAAGTCCGCCGTTAACTCTCAAGGGTTAGGGTTAGGGTTATTGTGGTTAGGGTTAGGTTTAGGGTTGGGATTAGGGTTACTGTGGTTAGGGCTAGGGTTATTGTGGTTAGGGTTATGGTTATTTTAGGAAATAAATTTTCCTCTCCCATGGCTTTCAAATTTGCCATGCCGACATAGAATTTGACTCCGAATCTGAATCTGCCCTCCGTTTTCCCATCGGATGCTTCGTTTTCGCTCTACAGCCCAAAACATCCCAGGTTCGACGTTAACTCTCTAGGGCTTGGGTTAGGGCTAGGGTTACTGTTGTTAGAGCTAGTGTTAGGGCTAGGGTTATTGTGGTTTGGGTTATTGTGGTTGAGGTTAGGGTTGTTCTGGTTAGGGTTAGGGTTGGGGTTAGGCTAGGGTTGTGGTTAAGGTCATTGTGGTTAGGGTTAGGGCTAGGGTTACGGTTAGGTTTATTTTAGGAAAAAAATTTTCCTCTCCCATGGCTTTCAAATTTACCATGCCGATATAGAATTTGACTCTGAATCCGAATCTGCCCTCTGTTTTCCCATTGGATGCTTCGTTTTCGCTCTACAGCCAAAAACATCCCAAGTTTGCCATTAACTCTCTGGGTTTGGGCTAAGGTGATTGTGGTTAGGGTTAGGGGTGGGGTTAGGGTTATTGTGGTTAGGGTAGGGGTTCGGGTTTTGTTGTTAGGGTTAGGGTTCGGGCTAGGGTTATTGTGGGTAATGCTAGGGTTAGGGTTATTGTGGTTAGAGTTATTTTAGGAAAACATTTTTCCTCTCCCATGGCTTTCAAACTTGCCATGCCGACATAGAATTTGACTCTGAATCCGAATCTGCTCTCCGTTTTCCCATCGGATTCTTCGTTTTAGCTCTCCAGCCCAAAATATTCCAAGTTCGCCGTTAACTCTCTAGGGTTAGGGTTAGGGTTATGGTGGTTAGGGTTAGGTCTAGGGTTATTGTGGTTAGGGTTAGGGTTATTTTAGGAAAAAAATTTTCATCTCCCATGGCTTTCAAATTTCCCATGCCGACATAGAATTTGACTCTGAATCCAAATCTGCCCTCCGTTTTCCCATCGAATGCTTCGTTTTCGTTCTACAGCCCAAAACATCCCGGGTTCGCCGTTAACTCTCTAAAATTAAGGTTAGGGTTGTGGTTATTGTGGTTAGGGTTGGGGTAAGGGTTAAGGTTGTTGTGGTTAGGGCTAGGGTTTCGGTTAGGGCTAGGGTTATTGCGGCTAGGGTTAAGGTTAGGGTTATTTTGGGAAAACATTTTTCCTCTCCCATGGCTATCAAATTTACCATGCCGATATGGAATTTGACTCTAAATCCGAATCTGCCATCCGTTTTCCCATCCTATGCTTCGTTTTCGTTCTACAGCCCAAAACATCTAAAGTTCGCTGTTAGCTATCTAGGGTTAGCGTTAGGGTTAGGGTTAGTGTTAGGGTTAGGGTTTGGATTGTGGTTAGGGTCATTGTGGTTAGGGTTAGGTTTACGGTTAGGGTTATTTTAGGAAAAATTTTTCCTCTCCCATGGCTTTCAAATTTACCATGCCGATATAGGCCGATATAGAATTTGACTCTGAATCCGAATCTGCCCTCCGTTTTCCCATCGGATGATTCGTTTTCGCTCTACAGCCCAAAACATCACAGGTTCGCCGTTAACTTTCTAGAATTAGGGTTAGGGTTATTGTGGTTAGGGTTGGGGTTAGGGTTAAGGTTGTTGCGGTTTTTGGTGAGGGTTATTGTGGTTAGGGTTAGGGTTATTGTGGTTAGGGTTATTGTGGTTAGGGCTAGCGTTAAGGTTAGGGTTATTTTGGGAGAAAATTTTTCCTCTCCAATGGCTATCAAATTTACCATGCCGATATAGAATTTGACTCTCAATCCGAATCTGCCCTCCGTTTTCCCATCGGATGCTTCGTTTTCGCTCTACAGCCCAAAACATCCCAAATTCGCCGTTAACTCTCTAGGGCTGGGGTTAGGGTTAGGGTTATTGTGGTTAGGGTTACGTTTAGGGTTATTTTAGGAAAAAATTTTTCCTCTCCCATGGCTTTCAAATTTACCATGCCGATATAGAATTTGACTCTCAATCCGAATCTGCCCTCCGTTTTCCCATCGGATGCTTCGTTTTCACTCTACAGCTTAAAACATCCCAGGTTCGCCGTTAACTCTCTAGAATTACGGTTAGGGTTATTTTGGTTAGGGATGGGGTTAGGGTCAAGGTTGTTGTGGCTAGGGTTATTGTGGTTATGGTGGGGTTATTTTAGGAAAAAAATTTCCTCTCCCACGGCTTTCAAATTTACCATGCCGATATAGAATTTCACTCTGAATTCGAATCTGCCGTCCGTGTTCCCATCGGATGCTTCGTTTTCGCTCTACAGCCCAAAACTACCCAAGTTTGCCATTAACTTTTTAGGGTTAGGGTTATTGTGGCTAGGGTTAGGGTAATTGTGGTTAGGGTTAGGACTAGGGTAAGGGTTATTGTGGTTTGGGTAGGGGTTAGGGATATTGTGGTTAGGGTTAGGGTTGGGGCTAGGGTTATTGTGGGTAGGGTTAGGGTTGGGGCTAGGGTTATTGTGGGTAGGGTTGGGGTTAGGGCTAGGGCTAGGGTCATTGTGGTTAGGGTTATTTTAGGAAAAAATTTTTCCTCTTCGATATAGAATTTGACTCTGAATCCGAATCTGCCCTCCGTTTTCCCATCGCATGCTTCGTTTTCGCTCTAAAGCCCAAAACATCCCAGGTTCAACGTCAACTCTCTAGAATTAGGGTTAGGGTTATTTTGGATTGGGTTGGGGTTAGGGTTAAGGTTCTTGTGGTTAGGGTTTGGGTTAGGGTTATTGTGGTTAGGGTTAAGGTTGGGGTTAGGGCAAGGGTTAGGGTTAGGGTTATTGTGGCTAGGGTTGCGGTTGGGGTTGGGGCTAGGTCTAGGGTTAGGGTTAGGGTTAGGGCTAGGATTAGGGTTGGGGATAGGGTTATTTAGGAAAAAAATTTTCCTCTCCAATGGCTTTCAAATTTACCGTGCCGGTATAGAATTTGACTCTGAATCCGAATCTGCCCTCCGTCTTCCCATCCGGTGCTTCGTTTTCGCTCTACAGCCCAAAACATCCCGAGTTCGCCGTTAACTCTCTAGGGTTAGCGAGAGGGTTAGGGTTATTGTGCATAGTGCTAGGGATAGGGTTAGGGTAGGGTAATTGTGGTTAGGGATAGGGTTAGGGATAGTATTATGGTTAGGGTTATTGTGGTTAGGGTTGAGGTTTGGGTTAGGGTTACGGTTAGGGTTATTTCAGGAAAAAGTTTTTCCTCTCCCATGGCTTTCAAATTTACCATGCCGATATAGAATTTGACTCCCAATCCGAATCTCCCCTCCGTTTTCCCATCCGATGCTTAGTCTTCGCTCTACAGCCCAAAACATCCCAAGTTCGCCGTTAACTCTCTAGGGTTAGGGTTAGGGTTATTGTGGTTAGGGTTAGGTTTAGGGTTAGGTTTATTTTAAGAAAAAAACTTTCCTCTCCCATGGCTTTCAAACTTGCCATGCCGACATAGAATTTGACTCTGAATCTGAATCTGCTCTCCGTTTTCCCATCGGATTCTTCGTTTTCGCTCTACAGCCCAAAATATTCCAAGTCCGCCGTTAACTCTCAAGGGTTAGGGTTAGGGTTATTGTGGTTAGGGTTAGGTTTAGGGTTGGGATTAGGGTTACTGTGGTTAGGGCTAGGGTTATTGTGGTTAGGGTTATGGTTATTTTAGGAAATAAATTTTCCTCTCCCATGGCTTTCAAATTTGCCATGCCGACATAGAATTTGACTCCGAATCTGAATCTGCCCTCCGTTTTCCCAGCGGATGCTTCGTCTTCGCTCTACAGCCCAAAACATCCCAGGTTGGGCGTTAACTCTCTAGGGTTTGGGTTAGGGCTAGGGTTATTGTGGTTAGAGTTAGGGTTAGGGCTAGGGTTATTGTGGTTAGGGTTACGGTTATTTTAGGAAAAAAATTTTCCACTGCCATGGCTTTTAAATTTGCCATGCCGACATAGAATTTGACTCTGAATCCGAATCTGCCCTCCTTTTTTTCATCGGATGCTTCGTTTTCGCTCTACAGCCGAAAAAATCCCAGGTTCGCCGTTAACTCTCTAGGGTTACTGTTAGGGTTATTGTGGTTAGGGTTAGGGCTAGGGTTATTGTGGTTAGGGCTAGGATTATTCTAGGAAATAATTTTTCCTTTCCCATGGCTTTCAAATTTGCCATGCCGACATAGAATTTGACTCCGAATCTGAAACTGCCCTCCATTTTCCCATCGGATGCTTCGTTTTCGCTCTGCAGTCCAAAACATCCCAGGTTCGCCGTTAACTCTCTAGGGCTTGGGTTAGGGCTAGGGTTATTGTGGTTGGGGTTAGGGTTAGGGCTAGGGTTATTGTGGTTAGGGTTACGGTTATTTTAGGAAAAAAAATTTTCCACTCCCATGGCTTTTAAATTTACCATGCCGACATAGAATTCGACTCTGAATCCGAATCTGCACTCCCTTTTTCCATCGGATGCTTCGTTTTCGCTCTACAGCCCAAAACATTCCAAGTTCGCCGTTAACTCTCTAGGGTTAGGGTTATTGTGGTTAGCGTTAGGTTTAGGGTTGGGGTTAGGGTTATTGTGGTTAGGGCTAGGGTTATTGTGGTTAGGGTTATGGTTATTTTAGGAAATAAATTTTCCTCTCCCATGGCTTTCAAATTTGCCATGCCGACATAGAATTTGACTCCGAATCTGAATCTGCCCTCCGTTTTCCCATCGGATGCTTCGTCTTCGCTCTACAGCCCAAAACATCCCAGGTTGGGCGTTAACTCTCTAGGGTTTGGGTTAGGGCTAGGGTTATTGTGGTTAGAGTTAGGGTTAGGGCTAGGGTTATTGTGGTTAGGGTTACGGTTATTTTAGGAAAAAAATTTTCCACTCCCATGGCTTTTAAATTTGCCATGCCGACATAGAATTTGACTCTGAATCCGAATCTGCCCTCCGTTTTTCATCGGATGCTTCGTTTTCGCTCTACAGCCGAAAAAATCCCAGGTTCGCCGTTTACTGTCTAGGGTTACTGTTAGGGTTATTGTGGTTAGGGTTAGGGCTAGGGTTATTGTGGTTAGGGCTAGGATTATTCTAGGAAATAATTTTTCCTCTCCCATGGCTTTCAAATTTCCCATGCCGACATAGAATTTGACTCTGAATCCAAATCTACCCTCCGTTTTCCCATCGGATGCTTCGTTTTCGTTCTACAGCCAAAACAACCCGGGTTCGCCGTTAACTCTCTAGAATTAAGGTTAGGGTTAGGGTTGGGGTTAGGGTTAAGGTTGTTGTGGTTAGGGCTAGGGTTATTGCGGCTAGGGTTAAGGTTAGGGTTATTGTATTTAGGGTTGGGGGCTAGGGTTACGGTTATTGTGGTTAGGGTTTGGGTTAGGGTTAGGGTTATTGTGGTTAGGGTTAGGGTTAGGATTGGAGTTAGGGCTAGGGTTAGGTCTAGGGTTAGGGTTATTGCGGTTAGGGTTATTTGAGGAAAAAATTTTTCCTCTCCCATGGCTTTCAAATTTACCATACCGATAGAGAATTTGACTCTCAATCCGAATCTGCCCTCCGTTTTCCTATCGGATGCTTCGTTTTCGTTCTACAGCCCAAAACATCCCAGGTTCGGCGTTAACTCTCTAGGGTTTGGGTTAGGGCTAGGGTTATTGTGGTTAGAGTTAGGGTTAGGGCTAGGGTTATTGTGGTTAGGGTTACGGTTAATTTAGGAAAAAAATTTTCCACTCCCATGGCTTTTAAATTTGCCATGCCGACATAGAATTTGACTCTGAATCCGAATCTGCCCTCCGTTTTTCATCGGATGCTTCGTTTTCGCTCTACAGCCGAAAAAATCCCAGGTTCGCCGTTAACTCTCTAGGGTTACGGTTAGGGTTATTGTGGTTAGGGTTAGGGCTAGGGTTATTGTGGTTAGGGCTAGGATTATTCTAGGAAATAATTTTTCCTCTCCCATGGCTTTCAAATTTCCCAAGCCGACATAGAATTTGACTCTGAATCCAAATCTACCCTCCGTTTTCCCATCGGATGCTTCGTTTTCGTTCTACAGCCCAAACAACCCGGGTTCGCCGTTAACTCTCTAGAATTAAGGTTAGGGTTAGGGTTGGGGTTAGGGTTAAGGTTGTTGTGGTTAGGGCTAGGGTTATTGCGGCTAGGGTTAAGGTTAGGGTTATTGTATTTAGGGTTGGGGGCTAGGGCTACGGTTATTGTGGTTAGGGTTTGGGTTAGGGTTATTGTGGTTAGGGTTAGGGCTAGGGTTGGGGTTAGGGTTATTGTGGTTAGGGCTAGGGTTATTGTGGTTAGGGTTATGGTTATTTTAGGAAATAAATTTTCCTCTCCCATGGCTTTCAAATTTGCCATGCCGACATAGAATTTGACTCCGAATCTGAATCTGCCCTCCGTTTTCCCATCGGATGCTTCGTCTTCGCTCTACAGCCCAAAACATCCCAGGTTGGGCGTTAACTCTCTAGGGTTTGGGTTAGGGCTAGGGTTATTGTGGTTAGTTTTAGGGTTAGGGCTAGGGTTATTGTGGTTAGGGTTACGGTTATTTTAGGAAAAAAATTTTCCACTGCCATGGCTTTTAAATTTGCCATGCCGACATAGAATTTGACTCTGAATCCGAATCTGCCCTCCTTTTTTTCATCGGATGCTTCGTTTTCGCTCTACAGCCGAAAAAATCCCAGGTTCGCCGTTAACTCTCTAGGGTTACTGTTAGGGTTAGGGTTGGGGTTAGCGTTAAGGTTGTTGTGGTTAGGGCTAGGGTTATTGCGGCTAGGGTTAAGGTTAGAGTTATTGTATTTAGGGTTGGGGGCTAGGGTTACGGTTATTGTGGTTAGGGTTTGGGTTAGGGTTTGGGTTAGGGTTAGGGTTATTTTGGTTAGGGTTAGGGTTAGGATTGGAGTTAGGGCTAGGGTTAGGTCTAGGGTTAGGGTTATTGCGGTTAGGGTTATTTGAGGAAAAAATTTTTCCTCTCCCATGGCTTTCAAATTTACCATACCGATAGAGAATTTGACTCTCAATCCGAATCTGCCCTCCGTTTTCCTATCGGATGCTTCGTTTTCGTTCTACAGCCCAAAACATCCCAGGTTCGGCGTTAACTCTCTAGGGTTTGGGTTAGGGCTAGGGTTATTGTGGTTAGAGTTAGGGTTAGGGCTAGGGTTATTGTGGTTAGGGTTACGGTTATTTTAGGAAAAAAATTTTCCACTCCCATGGCTTTTAAATTTGCCATGCCGACATAGAATTTGACTCTGAATCCGAATCTGCCCTCCGTTTTCCTATCGGATGCTTCGTTTTCGTTCTACAGCCCAAAACATCCCAGGCTCGCCGTTAACTCTCTAAAATTAGGGTTAGGGTTATTTTGGTTATGGTTTGGGTTAGGTTAGGTCTATTGTGGTTAGGGTTGGGGCTAGGGTTAGGGTTAGGGTTATTGCGGTTAGGGTTATTTTTGGAAAAAATTTTTCCTCTCCCATGGCTTTCAAATTTACCATGCCGATATAGAATTTGACTCTGAATCCGAATCTGCCCTCCGTTTTCCCATCCGATGCTTTATTTTCGCTCTACAGCCCAAAACATCCCAAGTTCGCCGTTAACTCTCTAGGGCTGGGGTTATTGTGGATAGGGTTAGGGTAAGTTTGTTGCGGTTAGGGTTAAGGTTATTGTGGCTAGGGTTGGGGTTAGGGTTGGGGTTGGGGCTAGGGCTAGGGTTGGGGCTAGGGCTAGGGTTAGGGTTAGGGTTAGGGCTAGGGTTAGGGTTAGGGCTAGGGTTATTCTAGGAAATAATTTTTCCTCTCCCATGGCTTTCAAATTTCCCATGCCGACATAGAATTTGACTCTGAATCCAAATCTGCCCATCGTTTTTCCATCGGATGCTTCGTTTTCGTTCTACAGCCCAAAACATCCCGGGTTCGCCGTTAACTCTCTAGAATTAGGGTTAGGGTTAGTGTTAGGGTTAGGGTTAGGATTGTGGTTAGGGTCATTGTGGTTAGGGTTAGGTTTACGGTTAGGGTTATTTTAGGAGAAAATTTTTCCTCTCCCATGGCTATCAAATTTACCATGCCGATATAGAATTTGACTCTGAATGCGAATCCGCCCTCCGTATTCCCATCGGATGCTTCGTTTTTTCTCTACAGCCTAAGACATCCCAAGATTTCCATTAACTCTCTAGGGTTAGGGCTAGGGTTAGGGTTATTGTGGCTAGGGTTAGGGCTATTGTGGTTAGGGTTGGGGCTAGGGTTAGGGTTATTGTGTTTAGGGTTGGATCTAGGGTTACGGTTATTGTGGTTAGGGTTGGGGTTGGGGCTAGGGTTATCGTGGGTAGGGTTATTGTGGTTGAGGTTAGGGTTAGGGTTGTTCTGGTTAGGGTTAGGGTTGGGGTTAGGGCTAGGGTTGTGGTTAGGGTTAGGGCTAGGGTTACGGTTAGGTTTATTTTAGGAAAAAAATGTTCCTCTGCCATGGCTTTCAAATTTACCATGCCGATATAGAATTTGACTCGGAACCGGAATCTGCCCTCCTTTTTCCCATTGGATGCTTCGTTTTCGCTCTACAGCCAAAAACATCCCAAGTTTGCCATTAACTCTCTAGGGTTTGGACTAAGGTGATTGTGGTTAGGGTAGGGTTCGGGTGTTGTTGTTAGGGTTAAGGTTATTGTGGTTAGGGTAGGGTTCGGGTTTTCTTGTTAGGGTTCGGGCTAGGGTTATTGTGGTTAGGGTTACGGTTATTTTAGGAAAAAAATTTTCCACTCCCATGGCTTTTAAATTTGCCATGCCGACATAGAATTTGACTCTGAATCCGAATCTGCCCTCCGTTTTCCTATCGGATGCTTCGTTTTCGTTCTACAGCCCAAAACATCCCAGGCTCGCCGTTAACTCTCTAAAATTAGGGTTAGGGTTATTTTGGTTAGGGTTTGGGTTAGGTTAGGTCTATTGTGGTTAGGGTTGGGGCTAGGGTTAGGGTTAGGGTTATTGCGGTTAGGGTTATTTTTGGAAAAAATTTTTCCTCTCCCATGGCTTTCAAATTTACCATGCCGATATAGAATTTGACTCTGAATCCGAATCTGCCCTCCGTTTTCCCATCCGATGCTTTATTTTCGCTCTACAGCCCAAAACATCCCAAGTTCGCCGTTAACTCTCTAGGGCTGGGGTTATTGTGGATAGGGTTAGGGTAAGTTTGTTGCGGTTATGGTTAAGGTTATTGTGGCTAGGGTTGGGGTTAGGGTTGGGGTTGGGGCTAGGGCTAGGGTTAGGGTTAGGGTTAGGGCTAGGGTTAGGGTTAGGGCTAGGGTTATTCTAGGAAATAATTTTTCCTCTGCCATGGCTTTCAAATTTACCATGCCGATATAGAATTTGACTCGGAACCGGAATCTGCCCTCCTTTTTCCCATTGGATGCTTCGTTTTCGCTCTACAGCCAAAAACATCCCAAGTTTGCCATTAACTCTCTAGGGTTTGGACTAAGGTGATTGTGGTTAGGGTAGGGTTCGGGTGTTGTTGTTAGGGTTAGGGTTATTGTGGTTAGGGTAGGGTTCGGGTTTTGTTGTTAGGGTTCGGGCTAGGGTTATTGTGGGTAGGGCTAGGGTTAGGGTTATTGTGGTTAGGGTTATTTTAGGAAAACATTTTTCCTCTCCCATGGCTTTCAAACTTGCCATGCCGAAATAGAATTTGACTCTGAATCCGAATTTGCTCTCCGTTGGACATCGGATTCTTCGTTTTCGCTCTACAGCCCAAAATATTCCAAGTTCGCCGTTAACTCTCTAGGGTTAGGATTAGGGTTACTGTGGTTAGGGCTAGGGTTATTGTGGTTAGGGTTAGGGTTATTTTAGGAAAAAATTTTTCTCTCCCATGGGTTTCAAATTTGTCATGCCGACATAGAATTTGACTCGGAATCCGAATCTGCCCTCCGTTTTCCCATCGGATGCTTCGTTTTCGCTCTACAGCCCAAAACATCCCAGGTTCGCCGTTAACTCTCTAGGTCTTGGGTTAGGGCTAGGGTTATTGTGGTTAGGGTTAGGGTTAGGGCTAGGGTTATTGTGGTTAGGGTTACGGTTATTTTAGGAGAAAAACCTTTTCCTCTCCCATGGCTGTTAAATTTACCATGCCGACATAGAATTTGACTCTGAATCCGAATCTGCTCTCCCTTTTTCCATCGGATGCTTCGCTTTCGCTCTACAGCCCAAATCATTCCAAGTTCGCCGTTAACTCTCTAGGGTTAGGGTTATTGTGCTTAGGGTTAGGTTTAGGGTTGGGGTTAGGGTTATTGTGGTTAGGGCTAGGGTTATAGTGGTTAGGGTTAGGGTTATTTTAGGAAAAAATTTTTCCTCTCCCATGGCTTTCAAATTTGCCATGCCGACATAGAATTTGACTCCGAATCTGAATCTGCCCTCCGTTTTCCCATCGGATGCTTCGTTTTCGCTCTACAGCCCAAAACATCCCAGGTTCGCCGTTGACTCTCTAGGGTTTGGGTTAGGGCTAGGGTTATTGTGGTTAGGGTTAGGGTTAGGGCTAGGGTTATTGTGGTTAGGGTTACAGTTATTTTAGGAAAAAAAATTTTCCACTCCCATGGCTTTTAAATTAGCCATGCCGCCATAGAATTTGACTCTGAATCCGAATCTGCCCTCCTTTTTTTCATCGAATGCTTCGTTTTTGCTCTACAGCCGAAAACATCCCAGGTTCGCCGTTAACTCTCTAGGGTTACTGTTAGGGTTATTGTGGTTAGGGTTAGGGCTAGGGTTATTGTGGTTAGGGCTAGGGTTATTCTAGGAAATAATTTTTCCTCTCCCATGGCTTTCAAATTTCCCATGCCGACATAGAATTTGACTCTGAATCCAAATCTGCCCTCCGTTTTCCCATCGGATGCTTCGTTTTCGTTCTACAGCCCAAACATCTCGGGTTCGCCGTTAACTCTCTAGAATTAAGGTTAGGGTAAGGGTTATTGTGGTTAGGGTTGGGGTTAGGGTTAAGGTTGTTGTGGTTAGGGCTAGGGTTAATGCGGCTAGGGTTGAGGTTAGGGTTATTGTGTTTAGGGTTGGGGCTAGGGTTACGGTTATTGTGGTTAGGGTTTGGGTTAGGGTTAGGGTTATTGTGGTTAGGGTTAGGGTTAGGATTGGAGTTAGGGCTAGGGTTAGGTCTAGGGTTAGGGTTATTGTGGTTAGGGTTATTTTAGGAAAAAATTTTTCCCCTCCCATGGCTTTCAAATTTACCATACCGATATAGAATTTGACTCTCAATCCGAATCTGCCGTCCGTTTTCCTATCGGATGCTTCGTTTTCGTTCTACAGCCCAAAACATCCCAGGTTCGCCGTTAACTCTCTAGAATTAGGGTTAGGGTTATTTTGGTTAGGGTTTGGGTTAGGGTTATTGTGGTTAGGGTTGGGGCTAGGGTTAGGGTTAGGGTTGGAGTTAGGGCTAGGGTTAGGTCTAGGGTTAGGGTTATTGTCGTCAGGGTTATTTTAGGAAAAAAATTTCCCTCTCCCATGGCTTTCAAATTTACCATGCCGATATAGAATTTGACTCTGAATCCGAATCTGCCCTCCGTTTTCCCATCCGATGCTTCATTTTCGCTCTACAGCCCAAAACATCCCAAGTTCGCCGTTAACTCTCTAGGGCTGGGGTTATTGTGGATAGGGCTAGGGTTAGGGTTGGGGCTAGGGTTAGGGTTAGGGATAGGGTTATTCTAGGAAATAACTTTTCCTCTCCCATGGCTTCCAAATTTCCCATGCCGACATAGAATTTGACTCTGAATCCAAATCTGCCCTCCGTTTTCCCATCGGATGCTTCGTTTTCGTTCTACAGCCCAAAACATCCCGGGTTCGCCGTTAACTCTCTAGTATTAGGGTTGGGGTTAGGGTTGGGGTTATTGTGGTTAGGGTTGGGGTTAGGGTTAAGGTTGTTGTGGTTAGGGCTAGGGTTTCGGTTAGGGCTAAGGTTATTGCGGCTAGGGTTAAGGTTGGGGTTAGGGTTATTTTGGGAAAAAATTTTTCCTCTCCCATGGCTATCAAATTTACCATGCCGATATAGAATTTGACTCTAAATCCGAATCTGCCATCCGTTTTCCCATCCGATGCTTCGTTTTCGTTCAACAGCCCAAAACATCCCAAGTTTTCCATTAACTCTCTAGGGTTAGGGCTAGGGTTAGGGTTATTGTGGCTAGGGTTATGGTTATTGTGGTTAGGGTTGGGGCTAGGGTTAGGGTTATTGTGTTTAGGGTTGGGGTTGGGGCTAGGGTTATTGTGGGTAGGGTTGGGGTTAGGGTTGGGGTTAGGGCTAGGGTTAGGGTTATTTTAGGAAGAAATTTTTCCTCTCCCATGGCTTCAAATTTGCCATGCCGACATAGAATTTGACTCTGAATCCGAATCTGCCCTCCGTTTTTCCATCGGATGCTTCGTTTTCGCTCTACAGCCCAAAACATCCCAAGTTCGCCGTTAACTCTCTATGGTTTGGGTTATTTTGTTTGGGGCTAGGGTTGCGGCTAGGGCTAGGGTTAGGGTTATTGTGGTGAGGGTTAGGGTTATTTTCGGAAACAAATTTCCCTCTCCCATGGCTTTCAAATTTACCATGCCGATATAGAATTTGACTCTCAATATAAATCTGCCCTCCGTTTTCCCATCGGATGCTTAGTTTTTGCTCTACAGCCTAAAAGATCCCAAATTCGCCGTTAACTCTCCAGGATTAGGGTTATTGTGGTTAGGGTTAGGTATAGGGTTAGGGTCATTGTGGCTTGGGCTAGGGTTGTTGCGGTTAGGGTAGGGGCTAGGGTTAGGGTTATTGTGGTTAGGGTTTGGGTTAGGGTTATTGTGGTTAGGGTTGGGGCTAGGGTTAGGGTTAGGGTTGGAGTTAGGGCTAGGGCTAGGTCTAGGGTTAGGGTTATTGTGGTTAGGGTTATTTTAGTAAAAAATTTTTCCTCTCCCATGGCTTTCAAATTTACCATACCGATATAGAATTTGACTCTCAATCCGAATCTGCCCTCCGTTTTCCCATCGGATGCTTCTTTTTTGCTCTAAAGCCCAAAACATCCCAGGTTCGCCGTTAACTCTCTAGAATTAGGGTTAGGGTTATTTTGGTTAGGGTTAGGGTTAGGGTTAAGGTTGTTGTGGCTAGGGTTATTGTGGTTAGGAGTATTTTAGGAAAAAAATTTCCCTCTCCCATGGCTTTCAAATTTACCATGCCGATATAGAATTTGACTCTGAATCCGGACCTGCCCTCCGTTTTCCCATCCGATGCTTCATTTTCGCTCTACAGCCCAAAACATCCCAAGTTCGCCGTTAACTCTCTAGGGCTGGGGTTATTGTGGATAGGGTTAGGGTTAGTTTGTTGTGGTTAGGGTTAGGGTTATTGTGGCTAGGGTTGGGGTTGGGGCTAGGGCTAGGGTTAAGGTAAGGGTTAGGGTGGGGTTATTTTAGGAAAAAAAATTTCCTCTTCTACGGCTTTCAAATTTACCATGCCGATATAGAATTTCACTCTGAATCCGAATCTGCCCTCCATGTTCCCATCGGATGCTTCGTTTTCGCTCTACAGCCCAAAACATCCCAAGTTTGCCATTAACTTTCTAGGGTTAGGGTTTTTGTGGCTAGGGTTAGGGTTTGGGTTAGGGCTAGGGTTAGGGTCATTGTGGTTAGGCTTATTTTAGGAAAAAAAATTTCCTCTCCAATGGCTTTCAAATTTGCCCTGCCGATATAGAATTTGACTCTCAATCCGAATCTTCCCTCCGTTTTCCCATCGGATGCTTCGTTTTCGTTCTACAGCCCAAAACATCCCGGTTCGCCGTTAACTCTCTAGTATTAGGGTTGGGGTTAGGGTTGGGGTTATTGTGGTTAGGGTTGGGTTAGGGTTAAGGTTGTTGTGGTTAGGGCTAGGGTTTCGGTTAGGGCTAAGGTTATTGCGGCTAGGGTTAAGGTTGGGGTTAGGGTTATTTTGGGAAAAAATTTTTCCTCTCCCATGGCTATCAAATTTACCATGCCGATATAGAATTTGACTCTAAATCCGAATCTGCCATCCGTTTTCCCATCCGATGCTTCGTTTTCGTTCAACAGCCCAAAACATCCCAAGTTTTCCATTAACTCTCTAGGGTTAGGGTTAGGGTTAATGTGGCTAGGGTTATGGTTATTGTGGTTAGGGTTTGGGCTAGGGTTAGGTTAGGTTGGGGCTAGGGTTATTGTGAGGGTTAGGGTTTAGGGTTAGGGGTTAGGGCTAGGGTTTAGGGTTATTTTAGGAAGAAATTTTTCCTCTCCCATGGCTTCAAATTTGCCATGCCGACATAGAATTTGACTCGGAATCCGAATCTGCCCTCCGTTTTCCCATCGGATGCTTCGTTTTCGCTCTACAGCCCAAAACATCCCAAGTTCGCCGTTAACTCTCTATGGTTTGGGTTATTTTGTTTGGGGCTAGGGTTGCGGCTAGGGCTAGGGTTAGGGTTATTGTGGTGAGGGTTAGGGTTATTTTCGGAACAAATTTCCCTCTCCCATGGCTTTCAAATTTACCATGCCGATATAGAATTTGACTCTCAATATAAATCTGCCCTCCGTTTTCCCATCGGATGCTTAGTTTTTGCTCTACAGCCTAAAAGATCCCAAATTCGCCGTTAACTCTTCAGGATTAGGGTTATTGTGGTTAGGGTTAGGTAAGGGTTATTGTGGTTAGGGTAGGGGCTAGGGTTAGGGTTATTGTGGTTAGGGTTTGGGTTGTTGTGGCTATGGTTAGCATTAGGGTTATTTTATGAAAAAATTTTTCCTCTCCCATGGCTTTCAAATTTACCATACCGATATAGAATTTGACGCTCAATCCGAATCTGCCATCCGTTTTCCCATCCGATGCTTCGTTTTCACTCACCAGCCCAAAACATCCCAAGTTCGCCGTTAACTCTCTAGGGTTAGCGTTATTTTGTTAGGGTTAGGGTTAGGGTTATTGTGGTTAGGAGTATTTTAGGAAAAGATCTCCCTCTCCCATGGCTTTCGAATTTACCATGCCGATATAGAATTTGACTCTGAATCCGAATCTGCCCTCCGTTTTCCCATCCGATGCTTCATTTTCGCTCTACAGCCGAAAACATCCCAAGTTCGCCGTTAACTCTGTAGGGGTGGGGTTATTATGGATAGGGTTAGGGTTAATGTTGTTGTGGTTAGGGTTATTGTGGTTAGGGTTAGGGTTATTTTGGTTAGGGTTTGGGGTTGGGGCTAGGGTTAGGGTTAGGGTTTTAGGGCTAGGTAGGGTTAGGGTAGGGTTAGGGTTATTTTAGGAAAAAATTTTTCCTCTCCCATGGCTTTCAAATTTACCATGCCGATATAGAATTTGACTCTGAATCCGAATCTGCCCTCCGTTTTCCCATCCGATGCTTCGTTTTCGCTCTACAGAACAAAACATCCCAGGTTCACCGTTAACTCTCTAGAATTAGGGTTAGGGTTATTTTGGTTAGGGTTAGGGTTAGGGTTAAGGTTGTTGTGGCTAGGGTTATTGTGGTTAGGAGTATTTTAGGAAAAAAATTTCCCTCTCCCATGGCTTTCAAATTTACCATGCCGATATAGAATTTGACTCTGAATCCGAATCTGCCCTCCGTTTTCCCATCCGATGCTTCATTTTCGCTCTACAGCCCAAAACATCCCAAGTTCGCCGTTAACTCTCTAGGGCTGGGGTTATTGTGGATAGGGTTAGGGTTAGTTTGTTGTGGTTAGGGTTAGGGTTATTGTGGCTAGGGTTGGGGTTGGGGCTAGGGCTAGGGTTAAGGTAAGGGTTAGGGTGGGGTTATTTTAGGAAAAAAAATTTCCTCTTCTACGGCTTTCAAATTTACCATGCCGATATAGAATTTCACTCTGAATCCGAATCTGCCCTCCATGTTCCCATCGGATGCTTCGTTTTCGCTCTACAGCCCAAAACATCCCAAGTTTGCCATTAACTTTCTAGGGTTAGGGTTTTTGTGGCTAGGGTTAGGGCTAGGGTTAGGGTCATTGTGGTTAGGCTTATTTTAGGAAAAAAAATTTCCTCTCCAATGGCTTTCAAATTTGCCCTGCCGATATAGAATTTGACTCTCAATCCGAATCTTCCCTCCGTTTTCCCATCGGATGCTTCGTTTTCGTTCTACAGCCCAAAACATCCCGGGTTCGCCGTTAACTCTCTAGTATTAGGGTTGGGGTTAGGGTTGGGGTTATTGTGGTTAGGGTTGGGGTTAGGGTTAAGGTTGTTGTGGTTAGGGCTAGGGTTTCGGTTAGGGCTAAGGTTATTGCGGCTAGGGTTAAGGTTGGGGTTAGGGTTATTTTGGGAAAAAATTTTTCCTCTCCCATGGCTATCAAATTTACCATGCCGATATAGAATTTGACTCTAAATCCGAATCTGCCATCCGTTTTCCCATCCGATGCTTCGTTTTCGTTCAACAGCCCAAAACATCCCAAGTTTTCCATTAACTCTCTAGGGTTAGGGTTAGGGTTATTGTGGCTAGGGTTATGGTTATTGTGGTTAGGGTTGGGGCTAGGGTTAGGGTTATTGTGTTTAGGGTTGGGGTTGGGGCTAGGGTTATTGTGGGTAGGGTTGGGGTTAGGGTTGGGGTTAGGGCTAGGGTTAGGGTTATTTTAGGAAGAAATTTTTCCTCTCCCATGGCTTCAAATTTGCCATGCCGACATAGAATTTGACTCTGAATCCGAATCTGCCCTCCGTTTTCCCATCGGATGCTTCGTTTTCGCTCTACAGCCCAAAACATCCCAAGTTCGCCGTTAACTCTCTATGGTTTGGGTTATTTTGTTTGGGGCTAGGGTTGCGGCTAGGGCTAGGGTTAGGGTTATTGTGGTGAGGGTTAGGGTTATTTTCGGAAACAAATTTCCCTCTCCCATGGCTTTCAAATTTACCATGCCGATATAGAATTTGACTCTCAATATAAATCTGCCCTCCGTTTTCCCATCGGATGCTTAGTTTTTGCTCTACAGCCTAAAAGATCCCAAATTCGCCGTTAACTCTTCAGGATTAGGGTTATTGTGGTTAGGGTTAGGTATAGGGTTAGGGTCATTGTGGCTTGGGCTAGGGTTGTTGCGGTTAGGGTAGGGGCTAGGGTTAGGGTTATTGTGGTTAGGGTTTGGGTTAGGGTTATTGTGGTTAGGGTTGGGGCTAGGGTTAGGGTTGGAGTTAGGGCTAGGGCTAGGTCTAGGGTTAGGGTTATTGTGGTTAGGATTATTTTAGTAAAAAATTTTTCCTCTCCCATGGCTTTCAAATTTACCATACCGATATAGAATTTGACTCTCAATCCGAATCTGCCCTCCGTTTTCCCATCGGATGCTTCTTTTTTGCTCTAAAGCCCAAAACATCCCAGGTTCGCCGTTAACTCTCTAGAATTAGGGTTAGGGTTATTTTGGTTAGGGTTAGGGTTAGGGTTAAGGTTGTTGTGGCTAGGGTTATTGTGGTTAGGAGTATTTTAGGAAAAAAATTTCCCTCTCCCATGGCTTTCAAATTTACCATGCCGATATAGAATTTGACTCTGAATCCGGACCTGCCCTCCGTTTTCCCATCCGATGCTTCATTTTCGCTCTACAGCCCAAAACATCCCAAGTTCGCCGTTAACTCTCTAGGGCTGGGGTTATTGTGGATAGGGTTAGGGTTAGTTTGTTGTGGTTAGGGTTAGGGTTATTGTGGCTAGGTTTGGGGTTGGGGCTAGGGTTAAGGTAAGGGTTAGGGTGGGGTTATTTTAGGAAAAAAAATTTCCTCTTCTACGGCTTTCAAATTTACCATGCCGATATAGAATTTCACTCTGAATCCGAATCTGCCCTCCATGTTCCCATCGGATGCTTCGTTTTCGCTCTACAGCCCAAAACATCCCAAGTTTGCCATTAACTTTCTAGGGTTAGGGTTTTTGTGGCTAGGGTTAGGGTTTGGGTTAGGGCTAGGGTTAGGGTCATTGTGGTTAGGCTTATTTTAGGAAAAAAAATTTCCTCTCCAATGGCTTTCAAATTTGCCCTGCCGATATAGAATTTGACTCTCAATCCGAATCTTCCCTCCGTTTTCCCATCGGATGCTTCGTTTTCGTTCTACAGCCCAAAACATCCCAGGTTCGCCGTTAACTCTCTAGTATTAGGGTTGGGGTTAGAATTATTGTGGTTGTGGTTAGGTTTAGGGTTAGGGTTTTTGTGGCTAGGGTTAGGGTTTGGGTTAGGGCTAGGGTTAGGGTTATTGTGGTTAGGGTTATTTTAGGAAAAAAATTTCCCTCTCCCATGGCTTTCAAATTTACCATGCCGATATAGAATTTGACTCTGAATCCGAATCTGCCCTCCGTTTTCCCATCCGATGCTTCATTTTCGCTCTACAGCCCAAAACATCCCAAGTTCGCCGTTAACTCTCTAGGGCTGGGGTTATTGTGGATAGGGCTAGGGTTAGGGTTAGGGCTAGGGTTAGGGTTAGGGATAGGGTTACTCTAGGAAATAACTTTTCCACTCCCATGGCTTCCAAATTTCCCATGCCGACATAGAATTTGACTCTGAATCCAAATCGGCCCTCCGTTTTCCCATCGGATGCTTCGTTTTCGTTCTACAGCCCAAAACATGCCGGGTTCGCCGTTAACTCTCTAGTATTAGGGTTGGGGTTAGGGTTGGGGTTATTGTGGTTAGGGTTGGGGTTAGGGTTAAGGTTGTTGTGGTTAGGGCTAGGGTTTCGGTTAGGGCTAAGGTTATTGCGGCTAGGGTTAAGGTGGGGTGAGGGTTATCTTAGGAAAAAATTTTCTCTCCCATGGCTTCCAAATTTACCATACCGATATAGAATTTGACGCTCAATCCGAATCTGCCATCCGTTTTCCCATCCGATGCTTCGTTTTCGCTCTACAACCCAAAACATCCCAAGTTCGCCGTTAACTCTCTAGGGTTAGCGTTAGGGTTAGGGTTAGGATTGTGGTTAGGGTCATTCTGGTTAGGGTTAGGTTTACGGTTAGGGTTATTTTAGGAAAAAATTTTTCCTCTCCCATGGCTAACAAATTTACCATGCCGATATAGAATTTGACTCTCAATATAAATCTGCCCTCCGTTTTCCCATCCGATGCTTCCTTTTCGTTCAACAGCCCAAAACATCCCAAGTTTTCCATTAACTCTCTAGGGTTAGGGTTAGGGTTATTGTGGCTAGGGCTAGGGTTAGAGCTATTGTGGTTAGGGTTAGGGTTAGGGCTAGGGTTAGGGCTAGGGTTAGGGTTATTTTAGGAAAAAAATTTTCCCTCTCCCATGGCTTCAAATTTGCCATGCCGACATAGAATTTGACTCTGAATCCGAATCTGCCCTCCGTTTTCCCATCGGATGCTTCGTTTTCGCTCTACAGCCCAAAACATCCCAAGTTCGCCGTTAACTCTCTAGGGTTGGGGTTAGGGTTATTGTGGTTAGGGTTTGGGTTAGGGCTCAGGTTATTGTGGTTAGGGTTAGGGTTATTTTAGGAAAAAATTCCTTTCCCATGGCTTTCAAATTTTCGATGCCGATATAGAATTTGACTCCCAATCGGAATCTGCCCTCCGTTTTCCCATCGGATGCTTCGTTTTTGCTCCACAGCCCAAAACATCCCAGGTTCGCCGTTAACCCTCTAGGGTTAGGGTTATTGGGGTTAGGATAGGGTTAGGGTTATATTGTGGTTAGGGCTAGGGTTAGGGTTATTGTGGTTAGGGTTAGGGTTATTTTAGGAAAAAATTTTCCTCTCCCATGGCTTTCAAATTTACCATGCCGATATAGAATTTGACTCTGAATCCGAATCTGCCCTCCGTTTTCCCATCGGATGCTTCGTTTTCGCTCTACAGCCCAAAACATCCCAAGTTCGCCATTAACTCTCTAGGGTTAGGGTTAGGGTTACGGTTATTGTGGTTAGGGTTAATTTTAGGAAAAAAATTTCCTCTCCCATGGCTTTCAAATTTGCCATGCCCACATAGAATTTGACTCTGAATCCGAATCTGCCCTCCGTTTTCCCATCGGATGCTTCGGTTTTGCTCTACAGCCCAAATTATACCAAGTTCGCCGTTAACTCTCTAGGGTTAGGGTCAAGGTTAGGGTTTAAGGTTGGGGTTAGGGTTCTTGTGGCTAAGGCTAGGGTTATTGTGGTTAGGGTTATTTTAGGAAAAAAATTTCCCCCTCCCATGGCTTTCAAATTTACCATGCCGATATAGAATTTGACTCTGAATCCGAATCTGCCCTCCGTTTTCCCATCGGATGCTTCGTTTTCGCTCTACAGCCCAAAACATCCCAAGTTCGCCGTTAACTCTCTAGGGTTAGGGTTATTGTGGTTAGGGTTAGGGTTAGGGTTATTGTGGTTAGGGTTAGGGTTATTGTGGTTAGGTTTGGGCTAGGGTTATTGTGGTTGCGGCTAGGGTTAGGGCTAGGGTTACGGTTGGGTAGGTAGGGTTAGGGTTATTGGTTAGGTTATTTTAGAAAAAATTTTCCTCTCCCATGGCTTTCAAATTTACCATGCCGATATAGAATTTGACTCTGAATCCGAATCTGCCCTCCGTTTTCCCACCTCATGCTTCGTTTTCGCTCTACAGGCCAAAACATGCCAAGTTGGCCGTTAAGTCTCTAGGGTTAGGCTAGGGTTAGGGTTAGGGTTATTGTGGTTAGGGCTAGGGTTAGGGTTAGAGTTATTGTGGTTAGGGCTAGGGTTAGGGTTATTGTGGTTAGGGTTATTTTAGAAAAAAAATTCCTCTCCCATGGCTTTCAAATTTACCATGCCGATATAGAATTTGACTCTGAATCCGAATCTGTCCTCCGTTTTCCCATCGGATGCTTCGTTTTCGCTCTACAGCCCAAAACATCCCAGGTTCGCCGTTAACTCTCTAGGGTTAGGGTTGGGGTTAGGGTTATTGTGGTTGTGGTTAGGTTTAGGGTTAGGGTTTTTGTGGCTAGGGTTAGGGTTTGGGTTAGGGCTAGGGTTAGGGTTATTGTGGTTAGGGTTATTTTAGGAAAAAAATTTCCCTCTCCCATGGCTTTCAAATTTACCATGCCGATATAGAATTTGACTCTGAATCCGAATCTGCCCTCCGTTTTCCCATCCGATGCTTCATTTTCGCTCTACAGCCCAAAACATCCCAAGTTCGCCGTTAACTCTCTAGGGCTGGGGTTATTGTGGATAGGGCTAGGGTTAGGGTTAGGGCTAGGGTTAGGGTTAGGGATAGGGTTACTCTAGGAAATAACTTTTACTCTCCCAGGGCTTCCAAATTTCCCATGCCGACATAGAATTTGACTCTGAATCCAAATCTGCCCTCCGTTTTCCCATCGGATGCTTCGTTTTCGTTCTACAGCCCAAAACATCCCGGGTTCGCCGTTAACTCTCTAGTATTAGGGTTGGGGTTAGGGTTGGGGTTATTGTGGTTAGGGTTGGGGTTAGGGTTAAGGTTGTTGTGGTTAGGGCTAGGGTTTCGGTTAGGGCTAAGGTTATTGCGGCTAGGGTTAAGGTTGGGGTTAGGGTTATTTTGGGAAAAAATTTTTCCTCTCCCATGGCTATCAAATTTACCATGCCGATATAGAATGTGACTCTAAATCCGAATCTGCCATCCGTTTTCCCATCCGATGCTTCGTTTTCGTTCTACAGCCCAAAACATCCCAAGTTAGCCGTTAACTCTCTGGGGTTAGCGTTAGGGTTAGGGTTAGGATTGTGGTTAGGGTCATTCTGGTTAGGGTTAGGTTTACGGTTAGGGTTATTTTAGGAAAAAATTTTTCCTCTCCCATGGCTAACAAATTTACCATGCCGATATAGAATTTGACTCTCAATATAAATCTGCCCATCGGATGCTTCCTTTTCGCTCTACAGCCCAAAACATCCCAAGTTCGCCGTTAACTCTCTGGGGCTGGGGTTATTGTGGATAGGGCTATGGTTAGGGTAAGGGCTAGGGTTAGGGTTAGGGCTAGGGTTATTCTAGGAAATAACTTTTACTCTCCCAGGGCTTCCAAATTTCCCATGCCGACATAGAATTTGACTCTGAATCCAAATCTGCCCTCCGTTTTCCCATCGGATGCTTCGTTTTCGCTCTACAGCCCAAAACATCCCAGGTTCGCCGTTAACTCTCTAGGGCTTGGGTTAGGGCTAGGGTTATTGTGGTTAGGGTTAGGGTTAGGGCTAGTGTTATTGTGGTTAGGGTTACGGTTATTTTAGGAAAAACTTTTTCCTCTCCCATGGCTGTTAAATTTACCATGCCGACATAGAATTTGACTCTGAATCCGAATCTGCTCTCCCTTTTTCCATCGGATGCTTCGCTTTCGCTCTACAGCCCAAAACATTCCAAGTTCGCCGTTAACTCTCTAGGGTTAGGGTTATTGTGGTTAGGGTTAGGTTTAGGGTTGGGGTTAGGGTTATTGTGGTTAGGGCTAGGGTTATTGTGGTTAGGGTTAGGGTTATTTTAGGAAAAAAATTTTCCTCTCCCATGGCTTTCAAATTTGCCATGCCGATATAGAATTTGACTCTCAATCCGAATCTGCCCTCCGTTTTCCCATCGGATGCTTCGTTTTCGCTCTACAGCCCAAAACATCCCAGGTTCGCCGTTAACTCTCTAGGGTTTGGGTTAGGGCTAGGGTTATTGTGGTTAGGGTTACAGTTATTTTAGGAAAAAAAATTTTCTACTGCCATGGCTTTTAAATTAGCCATGCCGCCATAGAATTTGACTCTGAATCCGAATCTGCCCTCCTTTTTTTCATCGAATGCTTCGTTTTCGCTCTATAGCCGAAAACATCCCAGGTACGCCGTTAACTCTCTAGGGTTACTGTTAGGGTTATTGTGGTTAGGGTTAGGGCTAGGGTTATTGTGGTTAGGGCTAGGGTTATTTTAGGAAATAATTTTTCCTCTCCCATGGCTTTCAAATTTCCCATGCCGACATAGAATTTGACTCTGAATCCAAATCTGCCCTCCGTTTTCCCATCGGATGCTTCGTTTTCGTTCTACAGCCCAAAACATCCCGGGTTCGCCGTTAACTCTCTAGAATTGAGGTTAGGGTTAGGGTTATTGTGGTTAGGGTTGGGGTTAGGGTTAAGGTTGTTGTGGTTAGGGCTAGGGTTAATGCGGCTAGGGTTGAGGTTAGGGTTATTGTGTTTAGGGTTGGGGCTAGGGGTTTGGGTTAGGGTTAGGGTTATTGTGGTAGGGTTAGGGTTAGGATTGAGTTAGGGATAGGGTTAGGTTAGGGTTAGGGTTATTGTGGCTAGGGTTACTTTAGGAAAAAAATTTTACTCTCCCATGGCTTTCAAATTTACCATGCCGATATAGAATTTGACTCTCAATCCGAATCTGCCCTCCGTTTTCCTATCGGATGCTTCGTTTTCGTTCTACAGCCCAAAACATCCCAGGTTCGCCGTTAACTCTCTAGAATTAGGGTTAGGGTTATTTTGGTTAGGGTTTGGGTTAGGGTTATTGTGGTTAGGGTTGGGGCTAGGGTTAGGGTTAGGGTTGGAGTTAGGGCTAGGGTTAGGTCTAGGGTTAGGGTTATTGTGGTTAGGGTTATTTTAGGAAAAAAATTTCCCTCTCCCATGGCTTTCAAATTTACCATGCCGATATAGAATTTGACTCTGAATCCGAATCTGCCCTCCGTTTTCCCATCCGATGCTTCATTTTCGCTCTACAGCCCAAAACATCCCAAGTTCGCCGTTAACTCTCTAGGGCTGGGGTTATTGTGGATAGGGCTAGGGTTAGGGTTGGGGCTAGGGTTAGGGTTAGGGATAGGGTTATTCTAGGAAATAACTTTTCCTCTCCCATGGCTTCCAAATTTCCCATGCCGACATAGAATTTGACTCTGAATCCAAATCTGCCCTCCGTTTTCCCATCGGATGCTTCGTTTTCGCTCTACAGCCCAAAACATCCCAAGTTCGCCGTTAACTCTCTATGGTTTGGGTTAGGGTTATTTTGTTTGGGGCTAGGGTTGCGGCTAGGGCTAGGGTTAGGGTTATTGTGGTGAGGGTTAGGGTTATTTTCGGAAACAAATTTCCCTCTCCCATTGCTTTCAAATTTACCATGCCGATATAGAATTTGACTCTCAATATAAATCTGCCCTCCGTTTTCCCATCGGATGCTTCGTTTTCGTTCTACAGCCCGAAACATCCCGGGTTCGCCGTTAACTCTATAGTATTAGGGTTAGGGTTAGGGTTGGGGTTATTGTGGTTAGGGTTGGGGTTAGGGTTAAGGTTGTTGTGTTTAGGGCTAGGGTTTCGGTTAGGGCTAAGGTTATTGCGGCTAGGGTTAAGGTTAGGGTTAGGGTTATTTTGGGAAAAAATTTTTCCTCACCCATGGCTATCAGATTTACCATGCCGATATAGAATTTGACTCTAAATCTGAATCTGCCATCCGTTTTCCCATCCGATGCTTCGTTTTCGTTCTACAGCCCAAAATATCCGAAGTTCGCCGTTAACTCTCTGGGGTCAGCGTTAGGGTTAGGGTTAGTGTTAGGGTTAGGGTTAGGATTATGGTTAGGGTCATTGTGGTTAGGGTTAGGTTTACGGTTAGGGTTATTTTATGAGAAAATTTTTCCTCTCCCATGGCTATCAAATTTACCATGCCGATATAGAATTTGACTCTGAATGCGAATCTGCCCTCCGTATTCCCATCGGATGCTTCGTTTTTTCTCTACAGCCTAAGACATCCCAAGTTTTCCATTAACTCTCTAGGGTTAGGGCTAGGGTTAGGGTTATTGTGGCTAGGGTTAGGGTTATTGTGGTTAGGGTTGGGGCTGGGGTTAGGGTTATTGTGTTTAGGGTTGGGGCCAGGGTTACGGTTATTGTGGTTAGGGTTGGGGTTGGGGCTAGGGTTATTGTGGGTAGGGTTATTGTGGTTGAGGTTAGGGTTAGGGTTGTTCTGGTTAGGGTTAGGGTTGGGGTTAGGGCTAGGGTTGTGGTTAGGTCATTGTGGTTAGGGTTAGGGCTAGGGTTACGGTTAGGTTTATTTTAGGAAAAAAATGTTCCTCTCCCATGGCTTTCAAATTTACCATACCGATATAGAATTTGACTCGGAATCCGAATCTGCCCTCCTTTTTCCCATTGGATGCTTCGTTTTCGCTCTACAGCCAAAAACATCCCAAGTTTGCCATTAACTCTCTAGGGTTTGGGCTAACGTGTTTGTGGTTAGGGTAGGGTTCGGGTTTTGTTGTTAGGGTTAGGGTTATTTTGGTTAGGGTAGGGTTCGGGTTTTGTTGTTAGGGTTAGGGTTCGGGCTAGGGTTATTGTTGGTAGGGCTAGGGTTAGGGTTATTGTGGTTAGGTTTATTTTAGGAAAACATTTTTCCTCTCCCATGGCTTTCAAACTTGGCATGCCGAAATAGAATTTGACTCTGAATCCGAATCTGCTCTCCGTTTTCCCATCGGATTCTTCGTTTTCGCTCTACAGCCCAAAATATTCCAAGTTCGCCGTTAACTCTCTAGGGTTAGGATTAGGGTTATTGTGGTTAGGGTTAGGTATGGGGTTGGGATTAGGGTTACTGTGGTTAGGGCTAGGGTTATTGTGGTTAGGGTTAGGGTTATTTTAGGAAAAAAATTTTTTTCTCCCATGGGTTTCAAATTTCCCATGGCGACATAGAATTTGACTCGGAATCCGAATCTGCCCTCCGTTTTCCCATCGGATGCTTCGTTTTCGCTCTACAGCCCAAAACATCCCAGGTTCGCCATTAACTCTCTGGGGCTTGGGTTAGGGCTAGGGTTATTGTGGTTAGGGTTAGGTCTAGGGTTAGGGTTATTGTGGTTATGGTTATTTTAGGAAAAAATTTTTCCCCTCCCATGGCTTTCAAATTTACCATACCGATATAGAATTTGACTCTCAATCCGAATCTGCCCTCCGTTTTCCTATCGGATGCTTCGTTTTCGTTCTACAGCCCAAAACATCCCTGGTTCGCCGTTAACTCTCTAGAATTAGGGTTAGGGTTATTTTGGTTAGGGTTTGGTTAGGGTTAGGGTCATTGTGGTTAGGGTTGGGGCTAGGGTTAGGGTTAGGGTTGGAGTTAGGGCTAGGGTTAGGTCTAGGGTTAGGGTTATTGTGGTTAGGGTTATTTTAGGAAAAAATTTCCCTCTCCCATGGCTTCCAAATTTCCCATGCCGACGTAGAATTTGACTCTGAATGCAAATCTGCCCTCCGTTTTCCCATCGGATGCTTCTTTTTCGTTCTACAGCCCAAAACATCCCGGGTTCGCCGCTAACTCTCTAGTATTAGGGTTGGGGTTAGGGTTTGGGTTATTGTGGTTAGGGTACGGGTTAGGGTTAAGGTTGTTGTGGTTAGGGCTAGGGTTTTGGTTAGGGCTAACGTTATTGCGGCTAGGGTTAAGGTTGGGGTTAGGGTTATTTTTGGAAAAAAATTTTCCCCTCCCATGGCTATCAAATTTACCATGCCGATATAGAATTTGACTCTAAATCCGAATCTGCCATCCGTTTTCACATCCGATGCTTCGTTTTCGTTCTACAGCCCAAAACATCCCAAGTTCGCCGTTAACTCTCTGGGGTTAGCGTTAGGGTTAGGGTTAGGATTGTGGTTAGGGTTAGGTTTACGGTTAGGGTTATTTTAGGAAAAAAATTTTCCTCTCCCATGGCTTTCAAATTTACCATGCCGATATAGAATTTGGCTCTGAATCCAAATCTGCCCTCCGTATTCCCATCGGATGCTTCGTTTTCGCTGTACAGCCTAAGACATCCCAAGTTTTCCATTAACTCTGTAGGGTTCGGGCTAGGGTTAGCATTATTGTGGCTAGGGTTATGGTTATTGTGGTTAGGGTTGGGGCTAGGGTTAGGGTTATTGTGTTTAGGGTTGGGGCTAGGGTTACGGTTATTGTGGTTAGGGTTGGGGTTGGGGCTAGGGTTATTGTGGGTAGGGTTGGGGTTAGGGTTGGGGTTAGGGCAAGGGTTAGGGTTATTTTAGGAAAAAATTTTTCCACTCTCATGGCTTCAAATTTGCCATGCCGACATAGAATTTGACTCTGAATCCGAATCTGCCCTCCGTTTTCCCATCGGATGCTTCGTTTTTGCTCTAAAGCCCAAAACATCCCAGGTTCGCGATTAACTCTCTAGAATTAGGGTTAGGGTTATTTTGGTTGGGGTTAGGGTTAGGGTTAAGGTTGTTGTGGCTAGGGTTATTGTGGTTAGGAGTATTTTAGGAAAAAAATTTCCCTCTCCCATGGCTTTCAAATTTACCATGCCGATATAGAATTTGACTCTCAATCCGAATCTGCCCTCCGTTTTCCCATCCGATGCTTCATTTTCCTCTACAGCCCAAAACATCCCAAGTTCGCCGTTAACTCTCTAGGGCTGGGGTTATTGTGGGTAGAATTAGGGTTAGTTTGTTGTGGTTAGGGTTAGGGTTATTGTGGCTAGGGTTGGGGTTGGGGCTAGGGCTAGGGTTACGGTTAGGGTTAGGGTGGGGTTATTTTAGGAAAAAAAATTTCCTCTCCTACGGCTTTCAAATTTACCATGCCGATATAGAATTTCACTCTGAATCCGAATCTGCCCTCCGTGTTCCCATCGGATGCTTCGTTTTCGCTCTACAGCCCAAAACATCCCAAGTTTGCCATTAACTTTCTGGGGTTAGGGTTTTTGTGGCTAGGGTTAGGGTTTGGGTTAGGGTTTGGGTTAGGGCTAGGGTTAGGGTCATTGTGGTTAGGGTTATTTCAGGAAAAAAAATTTCCTCTCCAATGAATTTCAAATTTGCCCTATCGATATAGAGTTTAAATCTCAATCCGAATCTGCCCTCCGTTTTCATATCGGATGCTTCGTTTTCGCTCTACAGCCCAAAGCATCCCAAATTCGCCGTTAACTCTCTAGGGTTAGGGTTAGAATTATTGTGGTTGTGGTTAGATTTAGGGTTAGGGTTATTGTGGCCAGGGGTAGGGTTGTTGTTGTTAGGGTTAGGGCTAGGGTTAGGGTTATTGTGGTTAGGGTTTGGGTTAGGGTTAGGGATATTGTGGTTAGGGCTGGGGCTAGGGTTATTGTGGGTAGGGTTAGGGTTGGGGCTAGGGTTATTGTGGGTAGGGTTAGGGTTATTGTGGTTGGGGTTATTTTAGGAAAAAAATTTTCCTCTCCAATGGCTTTCAAATTTGCCATGCTGATATAGAATTTGACTCTCAATCCGAATCTGCCCTCCGTTTTCCCATCGGATGCTTCGTTTTTGCTCTACAGCCCAAAACATCCCAAATTCGCAGTAAACTCTCTATGGTTAGGGTTAGGGTTATTGTGGTTAGGGTTAGGTTTAGGGTTAGGGTCATTGTGGCTAGGGCTAGGGTTGTTGTGGTTAGGGTTAGGGCTAGGGTTAGGGTTATTGTGGTTAGGAATTGGGTTAGGGTTAGGGTTATTGTGGTTAGGGTTGGGGCTAGGGTTAGGGTTAGGGTTGGGTTATGGCTAGGGTTAGGTCTAGGGTTAGGGTTATTGTTAGGGTTATTTTAGGAAAAAATTTATCCTATCCCATGGCTTTCAAATTTACCATGCCGATATAGAATTTGACTGTCAATCCGAATCTGCCCTCCGTTTTCCCACCGGATGCTTCGTTTTCGCTCTACAGCCCAAAACATCCCAGGTTCACCGTTAACTCTCTAGAATTAGGGTTAGGGTTTTTTTGGTTAGGGTTGGGGTTAGGGTTAAGGTTGTCGTGGCTAGGGTTATTGTGGTTAGGGTTAAGGTTGTTGTGGCTAGGGTTATTGTGGTTAGTGCTAGGGTTGTTTTAGGAAAAAAATTTCCCTCTTCCATGGCTTTCAAATTTACCATGCCGATATAGAATTTGACTCTGAATCCGAATCTGCCCTTCGTTTTCCCATCCGATGCTTCATTTTCGGTCTACAGCCCAAAACATCCCAAGGTCGCCGTTAACTCTCTAGGGCTGGGGTTATTGTGAATGGGGTTAGGTTTAGGGTTATTGTGGTTACGGTTAAGGTTGGGGTTAGGGTTAGGGTTATTGTGGTTAGGGTTAGGTTTAGGGTTAGGGTCATTGTGGCTAGGGCTAGGGTTGTTGTGGTTAGGGTTAGGGCTAGGGTTATTGTGGTTAGGAATTGGGTTAGGGTTATTGTGGTTAGGGTTCGGGCCAGGGATAGGGTTAGGGTTGGGTTATGGCTAGGGTTAGGTCTAGCGTTAGGGTTATTGTTAGGGTTATTTTAGGAGAAAATTTTTCCTCTCCCATGGCTTTTAAATTTACCACACCGATATAGAATTTGACTCTCAATCCGAATCTGCCCTCCGTTTTCCCATCGGATGCTTCGTTTTCGCTCTAAAGCCCAAAGCATCCCAGGTTCGCCGTTAACTCTCTAGAATTAGGGTTAGGGTTATTTTGGTTGGGGTTAGGGTTAAGGTTGTTGTGGCTAGGGTTATTGTGGTTAGGGTTATTTTAGGAAAAAAATTTCCCTCTCACATGGCTTTCAAATTTACCATGCCGATATAGCATTTGACTCTCAATCCGGATCTGCCCTCCGTTTTCCCATCGGACGCTTCATTTTCGATCTACAGCCCAAAACATCCCAATTTCGCCGTTAACTCTCTAGGGCTGGGGGTATTGTGGATAGGGTTAGGGTTAGTTTTTTGTGGCTAGGGTTGGGGTTGGGGCTAGGGCTAGGGTTAGGGTTAGGGTTAGGGTGGGTTTATTTTAGGAAAAAATTTTTCCTCTCCTACGGCTTTCAAATTTACCATGCCGATATAAAATTTCACTCTGAATCCGAATCTGCCCTCCGTGTTCCCATCGGATGCTTCGTTTTCGCTCTACAGCCCAAAACATCCCAAGTTTGCCATTAACTCTCTAGGGTTAGGGTTTTTGTGGCTAGGGTTAGGGTTTGGGTTAGGGCTAGGGTTAGGGTCATTGTGGTTAGGGTTATTTCAGGAAAAAAAATTTCCTCTCCAATGGCTTTCAAATTTGCCATGCCGATATAGATTTTGACTCTCAATCCGAATCTGCCCTCCGTTTTCCCATCGGATGCTTCATTTTCGCTCTATAGCCCAAAACATCCCAAATTCGCCGTTCACTCTCTAAGGTTAGGGTTAGAATTATTGTGGTTAGGGTTAGGTTTAGGGTTAGGGTTTTTGTGGCTAGGGCTAGGGTTTTTGTTGTTAGGGTAGGGCTAGGGTTAGGGTTATTGTGGTTAGGATTTGGGTTAGGGTTAGGGATATTGTGGTTAGGGCTGGGGCTAGGGTTATTGTGGGTAGGGTTAGGGTTATTGTGGTTAGGGTTATTTTAGGAAAAAATTTTTCCTCTCCCATGGCTTTCAAATTTGCCATGCCGATATAGAATTTGACTCTGAATCCGAATCTGCCCTCCGTTTTCCCATCGGATGCTTCGTTTTTGCTCTACACTCCAAAACATCCCAAATTCGCAGTAAACTCTCTAGGGTTAGGGTTAGGGTTATTGTGGTTAGGGTTAGGTTTAGGGTTAGGGTCATTGTGGCTAGGGCTAGGGTTGTTGTGGTCAGGGTTAGGGCTAGGGTTAGGGTTATTGTTAGGGTTATTTTAGGCAAAAATTTTTCCTCTCCCATGGCTTTCAAATTTACCATGCCGATATAGAATTTGACTCTCAATCCGAATCTGCCCTCCGCTTTCCCATCGGATGCTTTGTTTTCGCTCTACAGCCCAAAACATCCCAGGTTCGCCGTTAACTCTCTAGAATTAGGGTAAGGGTTATTTTGGTTAGGGTTGGGGTTAGGGTTAAGGTTGTCGTGGCTAGGGTTATTGTGGTTAGGGTTAAGGTTGTTGTGGCTAGGATTATTGTGGTTAGGGTTAGGGTTATTTTAGGAAAAAAATTTCCCTCTCCCATGGCTTTCAATTTTACCATGCCGATATAGAATTTGACTCTGAATCCGAATCTGCCCTCCGCTTTCCCATCCGATGCTTCATTTTCGCTCTACAGCCCAAAACATCCCAAGTTCGCCGTTAACTCTCTAGGGCTGGGGTTATTGTGGATGGGGTTAAGGTTAGGGTTATTGTGGTTAGGGTTAAGGTTGGGGTTAGGGTTAGGGTTATTGTGGTTAGGGCTAGGGTTAGGGCTAGGGTTACGGCTAGGGTTAGGGTTGGGGATAGGGTTATTTTAGGAAAAAAATTTTCCTCTCCCATGGCTTTCAAATTTACCATGCCGATATAGATTTTGACTCTGAATCCGAATCTGCCCTCCGTGTTCCCATCCGGTGCTTCGTTTTCGCTCTACAGCCCAAAACATCCCGAGTTCGCCGTTAACTCTCTAGGGTTAGTGTTAGGTTTATTGTGGCTAGGGTTAGGGTAATTGCGGTTAGGGTTAGGACTATGGTTAGGGTTATTGTGGTTACGGTAGGGGTTAATGTTAGGGATATTGTGGTTAGGGTTGGGGCTAGGGTTATTGTGGGTAGGGATGGGGTTAGGGTTAGGGTAATTGTGGTTAGTGTTATTTTAGGAAAAAAATTTCGTCTGCAATGGCTTTCAAATTTGCCATGCCGATATAGAATTTGACTCTCAATCCGAATCTGCCCTCCGTTTTCCCATCGGACTCTTCGTTTTCGCTCTACAGCCCAAAACATCCCAAATTCGCCGTTAACTCTCTAGGGTTAGGGTTAGAATTATTGTGGTTAGGGTTAGGTTTAGGGCTAGGGTTATCTTGGCTAGGGCTAGGGTTGTTGTGGTTAGGGTTAGGGTTATTGTGGTTAGGGTTTGGGTTAGGGTTAGGGTTATTGTTGTTAGGGTTGGGGCTAGGGTTAGGATTAGGGTTGGAGTTAGGGCTAGGGTTAGGTCTGGGGTTAGGGTCATTGTGGTTAGGGTTATTTTAGGAAAAACAATTTTCCCTCCCATGGCTTTCAAATTTGCCATGCCGATATAGAATTTGACTCTGAATCCGAATCTGCCCTCCGTTTCCCCATCGGATGCTTCGTTTTCGCTCTACAGCCCAAAACATCCCAGGTTCACCGTTAACTCTCTAGGGTTTGGGTTAGGGCCAGGGTTATTGTGATTAGGGTTAGGGTTAGGGCTAGGGTTATTGTGGTTAGGGTTACGGTTATTTTAGGAAAAAAAATTTCCACTCCCTTGGCTTTTAAATTTGCCATGCCGACATGGAATATGACTCTGAATCCGAATCTGCCCTCCGTTTTTTCATCGGATGGTTCGTTTTCGCTCTACATCCGAAAACATCCCAGGTTCGCCGTTAACTCTCTAGGGTTAGGGTTAGGGTTATTGTGGTTAGCGTTATTGTGGTTAGGGTTAGGGCTAGGGTTATTGTGGTTAGGGCTAGGGTTATTCTAGGAAATAATTTTTCCTCTCCCATGGCTTTCAAATTTGCCATGCCGACATAGAATTTGACTCTGAATCCAAATCTGCCCTCCGTTTTCCCATCGGATGCTTCGTTTTCGTTCTACAGCCCAAAACATCCCAAGTTCGCCGTTAACTCTCTATGGTTAGGGCTAGGGTTAAGGTTACTGTTGTTAGAGTTAGTGTTAGGGCTAGGGTTATTGTGGTTAGGGTTAAGGTTTGGGTTAGGGTTATTGTGGTTTTGGGTTAGGGGTAGGGCTAGGGTTAGGGTTGGGGATAGGGTTATTTTAGGAAAAAAATTTTCCTCTCCCATGGCTTTCAAATTTACCATGCCGATGTAGAATTTGACTCTGAATCCGAATCTGCCCTCCGTCTTCCCATCCGGTGCTTCGTTTTCGCTCTACAGCCCAAAACATCCCGAGTTCGCCGTTAACTCTCTAGGGTTTGCGTTAGGGTTAGGGTTATTGTGTATAGTGCTAGGGATAGGGTTAGGGTAGGGTAATTGTGGTTAGGGATAGGGTTAGCGATAGGGTTAGGGATGGGGTTGGGGATAGGATTATGGTTAGGGTTATTGTGGTTAGGGTTGAGGTTAGGGTTAGGGTTGCGGTTAGTTTTATTTTAGGAAAAACTTTTTCCTCTCACATGGCTTTCAAATTTAACATGCCGAAATAGAATTTGACTCCCAATCCGAATCTGCCCTCCGTTTTCCCAGCGGATGCTTCGTCTTCGCTCTACAGCGCAAAACATCCCATGTTCGCCGTTAACTCTCTATGGTTAGGGCTAGGGTTAAGGTTACTGTTGTTAGAGTTAGTGTTAGGGCTAGGGTTATTGTGGTTAGGGTTAGGGTTATTGTGGTTGAGGTTAGGGTTGTTGTGGTTAGGGTTAGGGTTGGGGTTAGGGCTAGGTTCATTGCGGTTAGGGTTAGTGTTAGGGTTGGGGTTGTTGTGGTTAGGGTTAGCGCTAGGTTGTGGTTAGGGTCATTGTGGTTAGGGTTACGGTTAGGTTTATTTTAGGAAAAAATTTTTCCTCTCCCATGGCTTTCAAATTTACCATGCCGATATAGAATTTGACTCTCAATCCGAATCTGCCCTCCGTTTTCCCATAGGATGCTTCGTTTTCGCTCTACAGCCCAAAACATCCCAAGTTTGCAATTAACTCTCTAGGGTTTGGGCCAAGGTGATTGTGGTTAGGGTTATTGTGGTTGGGGTTAGGGTTGGGGCTAGGGTTATTGTGGGTAGGGCTAGGGTTAGGGTTGGGGTTAGGGCTAGGGTTAGGGTTACTGTGGTTAGGGTTATTTTAGGAAAACATTTTTCCTCTCCCATGGCTTTCAAACTTGCCATGCCGACATAGAATTTGAGTCTGAATCCGAATCTGCTCTCCGTTTTCCCATCGGATGCTTCGTTTTCGCTCTACAGCCCAAAACATGCCAAATTCGCCGTTAACTCTCTAGGGTAAGGGTTAGAATTATTGTGGTTAGGGTTAGGTTTAGCGTTAGGGTTATTGTGGCTAGGGCTAGGGTTGTTGTGATTAGGGTTAGGGTTATTGTGGTTAGGGTTTGGGTTAGGGTTAGGGTTATTGTGGTTAGGGTTGGGGCTAGGGTTAGGATTAGGTTTGGAGTTAGGGCTAGGGTTAGGTCTAGGGTTAGGGTTATTGTGGTTAGGGTTATTTTAGGAAAAACAATTTCCTCTCCCATGGCTTTCAAATTTGCCATGCCGATATAGAATTTGACTCTCAATCCGAATCTGCCCTCCGTTTTCCCATCGGATGCTTCGTTTTCGCTCTACAGCCCAAAACATCCCAGGTTCGCCGTTAACTCTCCAGGGTTTGGGTTAGGGCTAGGGTTATTGTGGTTAGGGATAGGGTTAGGGCTAGGGTTATTGTGGCTAGGGTTACGGTTATTTTAGGAAAAAAATTTTCCACTCCCATGGCTTTTAAATTTGCCATGCCGACATAGAATTTGACTCTGAATCCGAATCTGCCCTCCTTTTTTCATCTGATGGTTCGTTTTCGCTCTACAGCCGAAAACATCCCAGGTTCGCCGTTAACTCTCTAGGGTTAGGGTTAGGGTTATTGTGGTTAGGGTTAGGGCTAGGGTTATTGTGGTTATGGATAGGGTTATTCTAGGAAATAATTTTTCCTCTCCCATGGCTTTCAAATTTGCCATGCCGACATAGAATTTGACTCAGAATCCAAATCTGCCCTCCGTTTTCCCAAGTAATGGGCAAAAGACCGTTCCAGGCCACCACAAAATTCAAAAAAATAGTATCTTTAAAAACGACATAAATTCATGAATTTAGACCCTTTTTCAGGTTTTTAAGACCTAAATACATGAATTTAGACCGTTCCAGGACACCATAAAATCAAAAAAATTAGTACTTTTAAAAACGACATAAATTTATGAATTTAGTCCCTTTTTCAGGTTTTAAAGACCTAAATTCATGAATTTAGTCTATTCAAAAAGTACCATTTTTTCAAAAAATGGTATTTTTAAAAACAACATAAATTCATGAATTTGAACCCTTTTTCAGGTTATGAAGACCTAAATTCATAAATCGGCTAAAGCCAGAGGAGCTTCGCTCCGATTTGGGTGTTTTTAAAAATACCCAATTTTTCAAATTTTTCAAAATCTCAAATTTGAGAATTACAATCGGGCGAAGCCCTAGAACCTTCGGTTCGATTTTCACCCTCAAAATCATGACCGTTCTAGGACACCAAAAATTATAAAAGTTGAGTAACTCAAATTTGTGATTGTGACATTTTACCTTGAAAATCATGACCGTTCTAGGACACCGAAAATCATAAAAGTTGAGAATTTCAAATTCATGAATTTTATCCATCTTTCAGGTTTTTAAAATATATCATGTGACTAGCGAACCGAAGGTTCAGGGCTTCGCCGTTAAAAATATTTCTTTAAAAATGGAAGAAACAAAAGTGGATGAAACCGCAAGAATATATCCTTCATTATCATATGAAATGGATATTGCAAAACACAAAGATAGAGTACGTTATATGAAAGATAAGGAATCGCAATTATTACTTAGATTAGAGCATTATAAAAAATTAAGAAAGAGATGGACTAAAGTTAAGAATGTAACACAAGGAATTGGCATATTCTTAACAATAAGTTTAGGTGCTTTAACAATTGTTATATCTTCAGGTGTTTTAGTAATTCCAGTAGTTGCTACAGCTTTAACAGGTACGGGTGTTTTTGCAACTTCACTTGCTACAATGTTAGAAAAATCTTTAATAACTAAGAAACGAAAATCATTAAAAACTAAGCATTTACATATTAAAGAAGTATATGATAAACTACATTACTACTTTCAAAGAGTATGTGATGATAATGTTATTACGTTAGATGAGATTGAAAAATTTGATCAAATAGCTAATGAAGTAAATCAAATATCATTTCAATCACAGACAGAAAAAGTTGATGATAAAAATAAAAAGGATGGTAAAATTTCTAGTGATGGTAAAACTTTTAGTGATGATAAAATTTTTTTAGAAGAGCTAAAAACTTTATTAGACAAAACTTTATTAAACAAAACTTAATACGAGAAAATTTTAAACGAGAAAATTTTAAACGAGAAAATTTTAAACGAAAAGATGTCAAACAACAAAGCAATAAAAAAATAATTTGTTCAGTAAAATGTTTTTGCTGTATACCAATGTTACCACAAAATTCAAATATTATATTTTAAAAAAATAGACAAAATTAAAGCTGATAATAAAAAATAAAATATTAAAACATTATATTTGTATATTTTTATTACTCGGTAAACAATTGTTCGATAACTCTTTCATGAATTTTTTTATCAATATTAATTGTGATAAATCCATAATCTTTTGACCAAGCATTATTACACGATTGTTTAAATTCATCTTTATCTCTTATACATAAATCTCTTAACAAATCACTTAAGTTTCTTGCATTTATTTCAAATAGTATAAATATATTTGCATTCTTTCTAATAACACTTCCATCTAATGAATACATACTTTGTGTCAAATAAAATACACTACAGTTATTATGTCTACCTCTTGTGAAATAATTTCTTTGAACTGACTGATTTCTATCATTAACACAATCATCAAAAATTACACAATGTTTCATTGTTTTATCTAGTTTACTAGGATCTTGCATATTACCACTATCATCTATTAATTGTATTTTTATATGCTTATTTTTATTGGATTCAACTAATTGTTTATTTTTTGCTGCTTCTTCACACCACAAATTTATTTCTTCTTCATATTCAGATTTTTCGTATTCTTCGAATAGAGAAGCAATTGCTGTTTTTGTAAGATTATTTTCAAATCCATATTTTAAAAATTGATAGACGGGTTGTTCTGCCGTTGTTGTATAAATTATAAGATTGTTATAATCCAAAAAATTTGGAGTCGTTAAAATTTTAAATAATAGATATGTTTTTCCACATCCTGATCTTCCACAAATAACTGACAAAACTTTATTAGATAAATTTGGATGATGATTAAATTTAAGTTTTTTTTTATTTAAAGTCATTTCATTCATTTTTAAAGTAATAACTTCATCCATTATTGAATTAGTGTTTTTAAAAACAAAAATATAAAAATTTTAATTTAAGTTTATTTTTTTGTTTCTAATAAGATTAATAAGATTAATAAGATTAATAAGATTAATAATGAAAAATGATAAAAAAATTAAACTTCTCTATTGTAGCGTAAAAGTTTATACCTCTCGAACGGGAGTTTATACCTCCCGTACCAAAAGATCTATCATAATCTCTTCACCTCCAAAATTTATTTCTCGTCCTTTTTCATCAGTGATTCTAATGCCAATGTTGTTAATAGTTTTTCTTGTAATAGGAAAATATATTAATGTTTGTGGAATTACATTTAATCTATAACCAATGGGTACAGTAAAAGCTGGAAAACTGAATATTAAATTTGATAATTTACCATTTATATATCCTCCTTCAATAATGTCACAATGTACAACAATTGAATTTATTTCAGTTATTTTTGGAATCTTCTCACCTAAATGATAACCTTGACTATAGGTTTGTTTATTAAATCCTAATAGCTTTGACAATGATCTATCATGATTAAAATCAACTTGATGATTTTCGTCTAAAGTAAGAGAAAATTTATTAACTGCCGGTTCAACTGCAAAATGTAATTGTTTCTTATCTTTAAATGGTATACCTAAATGTCTCTTAATTTCATTTGATATTGTTTCAACTTCGTAAGAACCAGGAAGAAAAGTTAGTATTTTCCATGTTTTACCTTTATCAGTAGAATATCTAAATTGATCATTCACATCTTTGATAACGTTTTGAATAGTGTTAAATGTGGAGAAACTAGTCAATGCAATTTGATAATTTTTATTTTGTTCTAAATGTAGAATGGGTTCTAAATTACAAGTGTGTGATGAAGTAGTTGTTATAATTTTTAACGTCGTACTAAATTTTGATGAACCCAAAATCTCTGTTAAATTTTGTAAATGATTATTAATTTTGTCTAAATCTGCTGAACACATTTTTAAACTAAAAAATTAAATAAATATTTTTTATAAAAAATTAGAAACAACATATTTCAGCTACACTTTTATAATCCTCTTCATTTAGAATCTTTTTTTCTAACAGTCTTTTCAATATAGCATGAATTTCATTGAAACTAGAATTATGTCCTTCTTTTATTGCAGATATTAAAATATTTAATCTATTTAGTAATTCTTGTGGATCATCTGGTAAAAATATGGTTGTTTCTGTTTTCTGTTTTTTTGTTTTCTGTTTTTCAGATAAACCTTTCCCTACTTTAACTCCCGTTGATAATAAATTTTCTAATTGTTTATAACGTCTAAGAGTTTTTACTGTGCCAACTCTATCTAATATAGTTTTATATTTTATTAGATCTTCTACAGCATAATTTTTTAAATCTGCTCCTCTTAAAAGATCAACAAAATTTCTATCTAAACTAATAGGTTTTTTATCTGGAGTAAAAATTAATCCTCGTAAAGGTTGTGGAAATATTTCTTTACCACCAAGATAAAATCTTGCAAATAATTTTTTATCTAAAAGGAAAGTAGAATGTTCGAATAACATAGATTTTGGTAATTTTTTATCTATGTTTGCCTCTAATAAACCATAGTCATCTAATAGTGTTTTAAGTACAGGATCCGCTATATCAACACGTTTTTCATTAAGTTCCTTTTCAAGAGTTTTAAATGGTTCGACAGTTTTTTCATAATCAGTTTTTACTTCTTCAGTTATTTTTAATTTATCAAACATATCAGATTGAATACCAGCTTTTGTCATTCTATGTTGAAGATGATTTTCTTTCATAATATTTCTTTGTTTTATTAATTCGTCTAATTGTTTTATTCTTTTAAAATTATCAGCTCTAACTTTATCCATTTTTATATGATAATTTTATAATATTTTTATATTTTTATATTGTTATATTGTTATACTTAGAAAATAGAAATTAGAAAATTAAAAAGGTAAAGTAGTTATTCCATCAGGTAAAATTTTTCTTTTATCATCAAATGGATCTAATGCTAATTTATGTTCTTCTTTTAAATACATTTTATGTTTTTTTGAATTAAGTCTATAATTACATGCTGTTTTTATTTCATTATTAAATAATGCATTTTTATAATCTTGAAATGTTATTTGATTAGCCACTGATGCCTTTAAAATTCCTTTTAATGTTTTATGTGTTTTAATATTTTTAGTTGTATCATAACAGTAACATTTAGATTTTAAAAATATAGCTTCTGTTATGAAATCTTCATTTCCTTCTAATTCATCTTTTACTTTACATAAATCAGAAGGATGAATAATATCTTTTATTTTATTAATTTCTTTATCTAGTGAAGAACCATATGGTACTGTTAATTCTAAGAAAATAGAATCGGTATCTGTAAAGTGTAATTTATAGTTTTTGCCATAAGCAGGCGCTAAATAATCATATATAAAACTATACATAAATAGTTTAGCTAATTCTAATATAGTGAAACCAATGAAATTAAACTTATCATGTTTTACAATGCTTCTTCTTAGATGAACAGCACAAAGTTCATCACTGAATCTAGTAGTTCTTTTATATGTAGGTTTCCTTGTTAAATTTTGAAATCTATCTCTATCATAAACTATTTCAAGATTTTGTCTATTACGTACATTTTCTAAAGTCTTACCATAAAATGCATTATTCATTAATTTGAAGAACACGTTTCCAAAATCATCTTTATTTCTTTTAGCTATTTTACGTTTTTCAATATTGAACTCTATATAATTTTTTAACCATTTAGATTTTCTATACTCTAGTTTTCGATGTATTTTTGTGAGAATCATTCCATGATCTAAATACCAATCTAGCATTCTTCCTTCAACAACATACTTTCCTTTATTACCTTGTGTTAACATAAGTTTTTTTGTTGGTCTGTATTTTTTCGGAATTATAGATTTTTGATAATCTGAAAAATCTTCTATATTGGGGAATATTGTTTTCTGGACAGAAAGGATAATATTTTGTTGCTTCTTTTATATAATCAGGATATACTAAATCAACTTCATATACATAACCAAAATTATTTTCACCATCATATGTTCTTTGATAAACAAGATTATTACACCATGTCATTTCACCTGTTGGTAATTCTTGTATCATGCAAGAAGAATATAAGCTATTAAAATCATAATATAATAAATAGTTTTCTCTCATGAATTCATCAATTGCATTTTCACGTTCTACTCCTTCTCGTTTCGTTCGAAAAATTTCTAATATTTTTTCTTTTTCTTCTGGAGATAAAGGTTTAATTATTCCATATTCTTGTGGATTTACTTTCTTATTATAAACATTTAACATATCTATTACCTAAAACTGATGAAACTCCACCTCTAATTCCAGATTCAAAAAATAATAATTTATCATATGTATTTTCTTTATAATGTTTAAGTTTAACACCAGTATGTTTTAATCCTGCTAGCCATGTTAAACCTGGTGTAGAATAACAATAACATGGATCTATTCCGTAATATTCTAAACACATATCACGAAAGTTTTCAAAAAAGATCAGCTAGTATTAATACATCTATCTGTAGATATTTCATTGTATAATCATACATTGTTTTACAATTTAACTCTCTCCAATTTTTTTCAGCTTCTGCATAATCTTCTTCAGATAATTGTGATTGTTTTAATGTTGATTTAAATTTATTTATTGGAGGAAGTTGTTCTTCTTCCATAATTTTATTCACAGAATTAAAAATCTCCAGTTATGTACTCATACGGACATATTCCTTTTAAAGGTTTTAAATTATATTTATTTAATCTTTTACATTGTTCAGGTTTCAAAGTTTTTCCCATAACATCTAATGAATAAGGAGTAAAAAATCTAAATGCATCTAAAATTCTTAATACAACCTAATTGCATTGAAAAATATTCTTCTTCTTGTTTACATAGTACATTTATTTTTTGTTGTTGTAATTTTTCAGATGAAAATAAATCTTTCATTACTAGATGGAAATCATATTTAGAACCATTATAGAAATATAAAGGAACAAAGTTATATTTAAATTTGTTAGCATTAAGATTACAAGAATTATGTGCTGCACCTCTATATAATCCATTTAGATGATCATGATCTTTTACTTTATCAATATATTACCTCTGTCAGTTTTATATTTATTTGTAAAACCTTTTCCACAGTAATAACAATTTATTTCATCATAAAATTCTTTTCTTTCTTCATCCGTTAATGGTATCATTGGTTTATTTGTTTCAAGCAATTGTGAAAAACGTCCTTGTAATTCTTCTACTTTCTTTGTAAACATTTCTGAACTGTCTTCACCATAGTATTGTAAATATTCTGATTTAAATAATTCAGGATAATTCGAATGAATGTACATTCCCCAACATAATGGTTTTTGTTCAAATAAATATTTTTCTTTACTTTGTTCAGTTGAACTTTTTCCAGGCGCACTTTTTCCAGGTGCACTTTTTTCAGAATTATAATTTTCAGAATTATAATTTTCAGAATTATAATTTTCAGAATCGGGTGAAGCCCTGGAACTTTCCGTTTGATTTTGTGTCATATTAACATTATATGCTTCAAAATCACAATAAATAGTAAAGGGTACTTTATTTTTAAAATACCATTTATTATATTCTAAATAATCATCTTTTGGAAAAGTATTTTGAACTGCTTCGTTTTGTTGACAATTCTCCAAATGTCTATTCATTTTCTTCTAAAGTTCTAAAACTTGTCATACATTGAAGACAAGGAAAATTTTTATTATCTGAAGTTTTTGTAAATATAGAAACATCTTTACACAATATAAAATGACCCTGATAATATAATATATTCGCTTGTGCTGGTTGTTTTGACTGTTCTAGTTTTCAAATTCATCTTTATATATTTCATGTGTTTCATTAATTTCTTTTGTTAAGAATAAATGTATTTTGATAATAATTTTGATTTAATATTTGTAGTGATAAATATATTCTTTATCATATTGTTCTTTATATTGTTGGAGACAT